>VWZX01010088.1:50751-65243 GCA_013399015.1 Galbula dea
AAAAAAAAAAATACCTGTATGGATATGTCTCCCTGTCATAAAAATTCCAAATCCCTGGATGTTTAGCACCCTCATTCCCTGCAAATGCTGCTTAATGAATAATATTTCAATGCAGTTGGTTTTCTATTCACTTTAAAAATGATTTAATTATTGAAAGTGCTATGCTTTCAGGGAAAGAGGAGTTTTATTCTTTCTCAGACAAAGAGGGAAATAGTTGTTCACTTATCTGTACAGTCTCTTTTTTTCAAGGATTCTTCTGAAATTTGTTTTCTACAGCCTCATGTGTTGGAGATACTTAGCTCAAGTGAAATCTTTCCTTTTTTATAAAAACAGCAATAAAACTTCACACCCAAAGTGTACCCCCAAAGCGTACACTGAAGCATGGACTTCTACAGATCTGTGCTTTTTGAGATTTTTTATTTTAGACTGTGCTGAATCACAGAATCACAGAACATTAGGAGTTGGAAGGGACCTCGAAAAATCATCCAGTCCAACCCCCCTGCTGCAGCAGGATTCCCTAGACCAGGTCACACAGAAGCGCTTCCAGATGGGTTTTGAATACCTCCACAGAAGGAGACAGTCTTCTGTGCAGGATCTTCATAACCTCTATGACTACGGCCTCCTGGGGAGGTGCTTTCAGAAGTGTACTGCTCAGCACATGGTTTATGTGCTTGCCTCCATGTTCATGTCCACCAAAAGTCTGTGAACAAACAGCCAACTTTTGTGACTGCTGACTAAACTGAGAGTTCTAGTGCTGAGCTTTGCATACTGAGTGATGAGTGAAGGAGTTTCCAGGGCTTCTGTGTTGTAGCCTGATCTGTGACTTGGTTGGTAGAGCAAGAAGGAAACACTTAGCCCATCTCCCATCTTCTTTCCCAATGAATTGGCATTTGTCCCTTCTTTCTTACATACCAGACAAGCTTTGGCCTGTCTTGCTCCTTACTTCGATTTTGCTCTTCCTTAATGCTGGCTTGGTCACCGAAGCAGAAGATAAACCCCCATCACTATTGTTATTTAGTGGAGTTGGGATGGTTCCTGCTTTGGAGCACAAGTTCCAGGCTTGTGCTGGCAGTGATAGTGACAGAGCACGGAAAGGAGGAATGGCAATGTCTGGTTGCCTTTATCACAAAATGGGATTCATACTCAAAATGCCTTTTTCTCATCACACAACCACGCTGAATCTGGAAAAGTGACCCCTTTGTAAGCCAACAGCCAAACCGATCTCTTGTTAGTGCAGTGGCAGATGGAAACATCAAGTCTCCATGGGAGGAGAGCTCAAAGAAGAAATCAGATTTATTCCCTTAGTAAGATGAGTTCAGAGAACAGGGAAATTTTCTTAGCGTGGTTCCTCACAGCCATCAAATTACATGGGTGGTTTCAAAATTCACTTTGCTCTCCCTAAGCTGTGAAAGTTCCTACCATTAGTCCAAGGCTTCTCACTGGGGAGTTTATAGCATGGAAAAACTGTCATTGCAAAGGAGACCCTGAAGCTCTCCATCCACAAAGTGGAGTCAATGTAGAGGGACAGCAGTCAAAAGGGCAAAGTTGCTGAAGAGTTACTGGCTCCACTGCCCTTTTCCATTAATAAAATCCACCACAGAGCAATTGGCTCTGGTCCTCTTTCCGTTGTCATAAAACTGGAATCAAAGAAGGTGACTGCTTTTATTGGCAAAACTTTTGCTCTATCAGTGACGTCAAAATGCAGAAGGCAGCTGAAGGTTCACTGGCAGCTCAGAGCAGAGAGAGCTTTCTGGGTGAAAGGAGACTTCTGTCAATGCCCCTCCTGAGACACTTAATTTTAAGGAAATGTTTGTACTGCTCTAGAAAAAGAGCTGGCCCTGTGTTTTTCTTTTGTGCTTAGGCACTCTGAAAGGAATTCCTGTGGGCACAATTATCTCACATATGGTGACTCAGAAACAAAACAAAACAAAACAAAAAGGCCAAAGGGAAATACAAGGAGAAAAAAATCAAAGGTCACTTGGATGCTTTGGCCCAGCACAGGAAAGGGGAAAATCCACCTTAGAGGATACAACTTACTTGAGGAGAACTGGAAACCCATGATCAAAGGCATCGGAAACTGAGAACAAGCAGTGGCCCAGCTAAAGAAATCCCAGTCTCAGCAAACTGTAGGAAAAGGGCATCAAGCATTGCAAATGAAATGGAAAGTGAATGTGTATGTATTTGGTGAGCTTCACAGGACTTTGCCTTCTGCACCCAACAGCTTGTCTGGAACAAAACAAAGGAATTTGAAGGGGAAAAAGGTTGCTAAAGGGCAGCCAGCCTTGTCTTATGTGCACTGTTACATGTGCTGTTCATTGCCAGCTGCTTAACAGGATCCTACCTAGGTCTTCATGTGGTGCTGCTCAAAACAGCACTTAGTTCTTGCAGCATCTCTGTATGAACAGAAAGAAAAATAAGTCTTTACCCCCCATCAAACAGCCAGTTACAGGCAAGAAGAAAATCAACTGACTTTTCTTAGCCTTTCCTTACAGGAGACAAAGTAGATTCAAGCATAGATGTTACTTCAGACAGATTACGTGTGTAGGGCAGTTGTACCAACTTGAGCTCAGTAGCCAGCAGGGACTAGTTCTTTTTCCCATGAAGAAGCTGTCATGTCTGTTTAAAATTCAAATATCATACAGTGTCTGGAAAAACTAAAACTTTTTAAAAAACAACTACTACTTATCCTTCATTTAAAAATCCGTGCAAATTTTGTGATTAAGTAATTATATATTAGATTATAACTTGATGGGTTAGATGTTCTCACTAATACTTTTCCATTCTTGGAGGATGTCTTGGCTACTTCACTACATCTAACATATCATATGAATGCCAACCTCTTGCCGACCTTGAACTCAAATTTGCTTCATGCCCAAAGTGTTTTAATACCTGCCCATATTTAAGCATCTCTGCAGACTCCATGACTGGGAAAGTTGGGAAGAAACCCTGAACCTCCACAGACTGTTAGTGCTGGCTATAATATCTCTTCCTCCATATGGGCAATACAATCAGGCTTTTTCCTAGAGTGTATTGACTGTGTGCCACAATGTGCTGTGAGGCTGGTACCAACACATGCATGGTTCAGGGGCCATATCTGAGCCTGTTTCCTGGGCTCTGTTCACAGGATGGTATGGGTGAAGCCCTTGAATCAGAACACCTGTGGATTCATAATGTTCTGCCAGGACATTTGGCCTCAGTGGGATCACACCAAGGATGAGGTGGTATAAGGCCAGCAGTGGGAAATCATGGAGTATCATAATCATTAACTCTGAAAAGGACATTTCAGTATGTTTGTGTTTCTACTCAGGGTAGTAGGGAATGGATCAAGCGACTAGCTTTTAAAACTTCCAGTGGGGCTTATTAAATTTTGTTGGTGGGTTGTCTAACAGTTGACAAATTATCCTTTTCTTCTTGAGTGACTGCAAGGGTAAATCAATAGATATGGTACATACTTAGGCTGCGGGTTTGGATTTTTTTGGTATGTGATCTTTGTCTTTTAATTAATTATTTTTTTCAATATAAGTGACAGAACATCACAGATGTTTTTATTTGGAGAAAATGTGAGGTAAAGTGCTAACTCACTTGCTACTTCACATGTGTTAATCCCCTCCCCCTCAAAAACCCCTTAGCTTGTGCTCTCTTAAAACTTAATTAGGTTGCCAAATGATGTCGTGGAACATATGCTTGTGCAGGCTTCCCCACCTCCCTGGGTCTGCTCATCTTCAGGGTCACACTCTCAGGTTGTAGTTCCACTGGGATCACAGAACAGTGACAAGTCCAGCCTCCTTCCCTTGCATACCAGCTACTGCAGCTGGGTGAGCAAAGCTGCAGAGAGAAGCAAAGCTGCTCTACCCTCAAGCTCCCAAGAGATCCAGTGTGCAGCATATATGCCTGGGCTTTCAGATGGGGCAGTGACAGTAACCATTTGTAATTCTTGGTCACTTATGCCGTCACAAAGCCCTTTGAAAATCCTTTCATTAGCTCCAGTTTAGGTATGTCAAACTCCCTGTTACTAAGCCAAAAATCATCTTTGTTGTAATTACATTGACTTTAGGGTGCATGTGGTTGACCAACAGTCATTGGGCTCAAAGATAGGATAAAACCATATAACACTCTTATTTTTTCTGTAGCTTCCTTTTGTCTGACAGCGGTGGTGGTCTTGTTCTGTTTTGATCCATTTTAAGAGTGTGAGTATCTTGTATCTCTGATCTTAGTAAAGAACAAGGAACACAAGTTTATTATTATTTTCTGTAATAATGATCTGATTATTTTTGTCCCAGTCCATTATTTTCTACTCTGAGTAGAAAAAAATATTGCATGAGGAAGTAAGCTGAATGTAAAAAGCATAAACAATGAAGGTTGTGCAATGAAAAGTCTATGGACTGATTTGTCTTCACTAAAGAGCTCCAATATGAAAGACATGGATTTGCATTACAACCTCTCTGTAATGATCATTAAATCTGTGTACAAACACTGGAAATGCACTGGTTATGATAGAGGTATGCAGATGCAATGGAATGCAGAATTTGCCTAATACTTCTGTAGCTTTGATCCTGTTACAAATTCCTTTGCTTTCAAGAGCAGCCTCCCAGAAATCATAAGATTTTATCCTGCCTTTAAGTACTGCACAAGTGCAGAAAAGTAGGTTTTGGTTTGTTCTTTTTTTCCTTTGGCACAGAACTCACTTTAAAGTGAGATTACTTAATTGAAGAAAACATTTCCTGACATGTTGCAAATCAACATTTGAACCAAACCTTCTGCTTTTGCGTAAGGAGAGGATGAGTGCACTCTAGCCTGTTTAATCCGTGTGGAGCTCAATGAATTCATTTTAACCACTGAGACATTTGATTGGTAAAACATAATGTAGCACAGTGTGAAGCAGCTTGCCATCAGTTAAACAGTTTTACTCCATCAGATTGCTTTGATAATTATTTGTCTTTCAAGGCATCTTCCATAATTCCTTCAGATAGGCTGTAACTCCATAGACAGTGTGACAGACCATTATAGACAAAGAGAGTAGTTTGGTCAGCCCAGGGTTTTTTAAACAACTATGGTCGATTGTTACTGAGTATATTGTCATTTGGTTATACTCTATATATCTTTATGCCAAGTTTAAGTGTTTTCTAAACATTAACATACGTTTAAAAAATATAAAAATATGTGTGTATGAAAATACATATTAAAAAGAATCTCACGGCAATAAGATCTAGAAGTTTAGAATTGTATTGGGTTATCTTTGAGGCAACAGAATATATCAAAAAGAAGCAAATTTATTAAGATCAGAAGCCTAAATATTATTAGCACTACTAGTGCTAAAATTTATTTTTTCTGGAGTCATTGCCACCAAGTTAGCTCCTTTCCATTTTGAGTTTTAAAGCAACAGAAACATGCCACAATCTGGAAAATATCTGGAGACAGGAGGTGATGGAAACTGGGTCACCAGAAGGAATCCCATGGTCCTAAACCTGGAGAGCATCCTTTGCACAGGGTAATACCCCAGCCTTTCTCTGGGTGCTCTTTTTACTGTCCTTTTTCTGCTCTGTGTTCCCATTTTTCTGAAGGTCATCCTGAGGTATCCTGGTGTTTGAATGCACTTCCTAGTGAGGGGGACATTTTTGTTTGAGACTTGCCTTGTTTAACTGATCATAAGATGGAGTTCCCAAGAAGACACCTCTACCATTTTGTTTGTTATTGACTCAGTTTTAAAATCTCACCATTTCTGCTTCCCAGCAGGGCAGATGGCAACATCCACACAGATCTCAGTGAAGGACCTTGATTGTTTGATTATAATTTTTCCATTATTTTGCCATGCCAGCATCAAAAAAATAGCTGCCAGTATGCATTATGATTTCAGCATACACCTTGTATTTCTTTTGTTAACTGTGAAACAGAAATGTCAATAACTTTCACAATACAGTATTTCTTGTGAGTAATAATAACCTGATTTTGTGAGGGCTTAACAGAGGATTATGTATAGATTGCTCTTATCCCCATGGAAGAGTCTAGTCAGAATTATCAAACGGCTTCACACTTTTGTAAGGAGATGCTTTTCAAACATGGAGTCAGGAAGTCATTTACAGAAGGAAAAGGACACTGGTCATCATAATGGGTTGCAAATGCATTTCCACTGGATGTACACAGATTTAGTGACCATAACTGAAAGGCTGTGATCAGAACAGGTTGGATTCATTGGGCTACCTAATCCATGCAGGGCACTCATATCCAGATTTAGTCATCTGCACAAGTAATTTCATGTTTGATTTCTAATATATAACTAACTAGAGCTATATTAAATAGAAAGACTTTTTCAGCTTTTGCTGCAAAGAGTTGATTTTTAGTTATCTATATTCAGAAGTGAGTATTAGCTTTACCTGATGTCATTATATGTCTTATTTTTTTACAGATGCATCCCTCCTACCAGCTTCTGTGCACATGGGCACTTTTAAGCACATATATGTACATGGACATGCACAAAAAGAATTCAGATTTTAGCCAGATGTATGCAGCTACAATATAAAGGAAGTATTTTATCAGAATTCTGAGCAAACTTAGAAAGGAGAAGGGACTTTTCATATTGAAATTCTCTTTTATATTTTCATATGACATCACTGTTTAAAACACCACAATTCCCATATATTAAATGAATAAAATGGGTTCAGAAACATTCTGATATTCTGGGTGCAAGAGGGAAGAAGTAGTGAAGTTACAAATGTCGTCCACAGTACAAAGTGGTAGAGGTTTTGTTTTAAACTGTACATTTGTTGCCTTTCTAATCTTCACACTAAATTATTATTTTCCTCAACCAGACTATTTCTGCAGCTTAAGCTTAGAGTTGGTTATTGACAAGAATGTTAAAATGTTTTAGTCTGTGAACTCACTGAATATAGTACTGCTTTACCTGTGCAAAGAACATGATTTATATGATTTCCTCATCCAAACTGTATATATCACGTCTATTACACATTAAACCACCTTCAACTCTTAGTAAATTTGTTTACTATATGACTTTTGTTTTCTCAGTGCTTGAACAATCTTTCACATTGAAATGGGTAATATATCTAAGCGCTTTAAATTTGACTAATCTACAACATGAAATGATCATTCTTTAGAAGGTTATAATGAAAAAAAAAATCTGCCCTGTCCATATTTGTTATACAGATATGAAAAGAAAAGCTAATTAAAACATGTTTTCTTGGGTTTTTTTAGTTGCCTGTAACTGGAAAAAATATAATCACTTTTTGGTTAATATCTCCTGAAATGCTTCAGCCCATCTTCAGGAATCTACAGTTACTCTTACAAACACAGAATCCTTTAAAGAGTGTTGTAATCACATGACCTTTGGAGAACTGAGGATCTGCTGTTTCAGAGGAAGTTAAAAACTTCTGTAAGACTTCCTTTAGTTGAAAAATTCTTTAAATGAAGAAGCGAGGCTTTCCCCTGTTTATGTGCAGATCAGATGCTTTTGGGGATTTTTTAAAGAGCATTGAGGTAACAGGCTGAAAACCAGCTTTTACAGAAAGCAAAATGTCTGGCAGCAATAAAGCCCCAGTAAGTGGCTCCAAAGACCCAACAAGGTGGAGACGGTTCTAGAGAGGATTGTTCATGATGACTCAGATGCAAGTTCTGGCTCAAGAAATCCATAAGTTGCTGGTTACAAGAAGATATAGGATGCCAGAGGAGGATCATTTTATCCTTGCCCTACTTTTCATACTCCTTTCCTCAGTGTTTTCCCTCAGCCAGAACCAGAGATAGACTCCTTCAGCTGTAAAAACCTGTGGACTCACACAGTATTGCTCTTCTCATATTCATGCATCTAAATAGAATAAAGTCCTGGATATTTTCCCCTTCCTATCACAGATGTGTAAATTTTCTGTGGTAACCAAAGCATTAATCTGCAAAGAAAAGTTGTTTTAGGACAGTATGTATTTGTAGCTGTTTCTAATACAGTATATGTTTGATACTTCTCTATTTTTTTTTTCTTGAAATTTATTTTCCTTTGTTTCCTAATTTTCTGCTTTGGTATTGGCTAATTTGGCTCCTCTGCATACCTCTCATGCCTGGCTTGTTGAATTTCCCATTCTTCCTATGCCAGGCCTTACTTTGTGGTATTTAGCCACCCTGCATTCACTGGTGGCTGTGCTCCCAAAAGCTGGCTACACTCCTGCTTATTAACTATCCCCAAGAGACTGCAAAGCTGTATTCTGTAGAGCTCCAAATTTATCTCTGCAATGATGACAGCCAAAACCACAAAAGACAGCAAGAACTGCATGTTCCACTAACCCCACACCAGCTCCTAGCAAGTGGCTGGGAGTCACATGCTTTGAAATTGTTGGACTGCTGCTTGATGTCATGGTCTAGTCATCAGACCACAGGAATAAAGAACAACTATGTCAAGTACAATCCTTGTTCTTCTACCTCTGCTGATTTTGTAATTTGAAGAGAGCATTTGTCTTTCTCTCTCTGATTGTTTTTGGAGAATCATTAGTTAATTAGGAACTGAAAAATGCTAATTGGTAATAAAACTCTTCCACATTAGAAATTTAAAATACTTCTGCCAGTGAAGACATTTTTAGCTCTTAGCTGTGCCAAAAACAAAATAATAAAACACCATTGAGATTCCTCTAATTACAGATACTGTTCCCTTCAGTGTTTATTTGGCACATGTTTTATAGGATTAAGAGATATCAGTAATTTTAAAGTGCATTCATTACTTGTAGTTTAGTGGAAAAAACACACGAGTAAATTAATCAAACCCAACCATTCCCTGCAATATGTTGACTAACATAGCATAAACCCAATGCACAAAACTGTATCGCTCACATGCAGTCAATCAATTGTTGTTTCTCAGAGTTATGATGGTATAAGCAGAGGTAGGAAATGTTTTCTAAAACAGTTTTCTCATTTGGTAAAATACTGTAATTCCATCCATCTCCTTTTCCGTGTTTTGCAAGACAGCCCTTTTGTTTTCCAGAGATTTACTGAATGAAGAGCTTATTCTGTTTTACCTCTGTTGTTATCCATATTTTCTTCAGTTTCCAGAAAAGGACTGAATATTCCAGCAGTAGCTGTTGGCTTTCTGCCACGTCCCAGACATCTTAAATGTCTAAACTGGGTTTTAGAGCTTTCATTCTTTAGCTCCACATAGGACAATGCTTGCAAAAATACTACAGGGCTTATTTTCTACCTAAACTGTGATGCAGTTGCACTTTTTATCTGAGGTTTGTAATTATTCCTCCCTCTTTCATTTCACTGTCTGTAACTATTCATCCTAATTAATTAGCTATAATTTTTAGGGCAACAATGGTGATAGCATCCAGCTGGTTATTGCTTTGTGTTCTAGCAGACAAAATGGATCTCATGCTCTCCAACCTCTTCTGGGTTTCAAGACTTGAGTTATAATTCCAGTGACTACAAGAATGATTAGGCTAAGTTTTGGAGGTCTTTGTTTATATTTCAGTAATGCTTTGCATGAGGTTTTTGATATACAAAACACTAGGTGCAGGGAAAATAACAGATTTCACAACACTTGTGAAACGAAAAATACGTTTACCTGGTTGTTTAGATGAACATATGTAAAAGGTCAGAAACAACAACAAACTACACCTGTGGCAACACACTACAGAGCAGATGGGTAGCCCAGCTGCAGTATTAGAGGCAATGGCACATATTACCACTAAGGGTATGGGATCTGAAGACAAAGGTCCCTTTCTGACTTTGTCAGGTTCTTCTGTTTCTCATGCTGTTGATGAAAGACCCATTTATTAGAGCATGACATAGCTGAAGCAAACACATGGTTTGTACCAATGTACATACAAGCTGCATACTGTAATTTAGAGTTGTCTGCTTCTTGTTAGATAGGCTCTGTTGGGTTTTCAAAGTAAATAGAAGGAAAAAATAACACCCCTTTAGAGTTACACCTAAGAGGGAGGTCTAGCACATCACCAGCTGACCAAACCAAGCAGTTATGCCAGTGCTGCTACAACCACTGACCAGATGTAGTCTTGCTAAGTTACTTGCTAACTACCTTGTCACATACTTTTGTAAGCAGCTTGTTCATGTCACTCAGTAACAAGAACATAGACCTTGGTGCGAAGTAGAAAACTAGCAGTTCACTGGGATGTGGGCATTACATTATCAGACATTTGTCTTTATGGCATTTTCATCTTAAGTCATGCTATAAACATAATAATCATTAATGTTTGTCTGCTCAAAATACACGGACAGTTTTGTTTGTGCATTGTGTGTTTGTGTAAGTCCAAGATGCTAATCAGAAATTTCAGGTCTGTAATCAGAAGTGGTTACTAGTGAGTACAGAGAAGGTGAGGAGAAGAGAAGGTGAGGAGAAGAGAAGAGAAGAGAAGAGAAGAGAAGAGATTTTTTTTAATGTTTATGAAATATGAATTTCTTTAGAACTCCCTTCAGTTGTTCTCTTTCAATAAAAAATTTCATAAAAAGGAAAGAAAAGCCCTTTGTAAACCAGAGAAAGAGGACCTTCTCTCTCCCTAGCTTTGTATTTCTTATCAACGGCATGCATGCCTGTGTTAAACTGGCCAGCAGTTTGTGAAATCATGACATAAGGCAGTTGCTCAAAATTTTCCGATATCCATCATCATTTGGCTAGGGTGTGAGTTAAAAGTCAGACAAGCCAAATATCTAATCTTCAGACCAAGGGAATGAAGGAAGCTGGAGTCCCCTGCTTGGGATGGGAGAAGGATTTGCTGCAGGTATCACAAGAGGATGGGGCAGCCCTGCTCCCCATCTGGTCAGATGAACCGCTGCACGAGAGCATATGGACCTGCCACCAGGGTACTGGCCTTGTCACCAAAGTTAAATGGGGAGTTTGGGAAAGAAGGGAAAACACATATGTTTATGCATTCACATGCATCTTTAACTGAGTTTTGAAGTGTAGGTTTGGGTTCAGATATGCCTTGAGAGACACTGATGGGTAGAAGGCATAAATCTATTTCTAGACCCACATGATCTGAAACAAAATTAATACTATTTAGGTAACTTCCAAGTCCACTAGCTTTAGTGCCAAATAACATTTGTAACTGAATACAGAAGTAACAAATGGTACAGAAGAGGTTCACAGAGGATGCTGTGCCTATGCTGCATTCAGAATGCTTCCTCAAAACACCCACAGGCCATATAGGAAGACAGTGCATTTGAAAGCTGAGACTGCTGGTGCAGTAGAGGGAGGAAGAGGGAGCCTTAGCTGAGAGGTGGTTGTTCCCTCTTTCCTTCCATAGGAGTGCTGACAGCATTGCTTATGAATAGCACTCAGCTTTGGGCCAGTCTAGAGAAAAAGTTACTTAAAGGATAACTTAGTCAGATGTGAATGTGAACTTGAGTTCAGAAGTTACTTGGGTTATGAGGTATAAAAATAAAAAGGAAAGAGCAGAAGAGGGATTGTATTAGCAGCAGGAAGATGCATTTAGCTGTTTTGCCTTCGTTGCCTATGAAGAGGGATATGCCAAATCTTGTCTTTCCTAGCACATCTGCTATACTTGAAGCGAGTTAGGCCCCAACCCAATCTGTCTGCTACACTTTGGGATAATGCAATGAGAACATAACAAAGTTTACTCAGTCAGACCAAAGCCCATATAACTTCATACCTTACAACAGATGCTAAGGGAAGGATAGGAGAAAAAGACAATACTCCTGTGTGAAGTTCCTGCCACTGGGTTATCTGTGGAGGCCTTGGGGTCAACGAGACTGATCTGTGAGGTATTCAGCCGTGTAGCTCACCAGCCAGGTTACATGAATCACAGATTGCCCTGTGTTCAAAGGGTCCTGTTTCTGTGGTCTTTACATGGAATCCAATTACCCTGGAAATTTATAGTTGCTCTAGATCTTTCATTACCCCGGTGCTGTGGGCCCCTTGGTCACTGACAACCTCAACATGCATTTGAGGAGCCTCTGCCACAGAGGTCCCTGAGCTCCCTGGTTTCTACAGGTTGTGCATACTTACATGAGCATAAGCACCCAGTTTTATAAGGGCCACCTGCTGGGATTCACACACTGGTTTTTCTGACATCAATCATGTTTTAATTAATTTAATGAGTGTGTTTCAGTGATAGGGTTAATAAGAAATCTGTTTATTTGGGGCTTTCTTACACTATATTCAAGGGCCAGAGTTAAGGTTGTGTGATGATTTCACAGTTTGGAGTTCTAGGTTTAGAAACATTCTTTTAGCATGACTATGCTATTCATTACTGTTATTCAATTTTCATTTCATAAAAGAAATTAATTCATTATTTTCTCTTATTTACTGTATAAGACACCACAGGGCCCATTGTCTCTAATACTAAGAAAACTGAAAAAAGAAGTCTTCATCATAATATTTTTCCCTTTCTTTTTCTCAACTGCTTTCCCAAAACTATGATTTTAAGAATTTGTTTTTGTGGGTTTCCAATAGCAAATGGTTGCATAATGAGGAAGGCTTGGAAAAAAACCCTCCTCCTGCACAAACGTCTTCATCTGTTCAGTGTTTTGCTCGGTACAGCTTCCACAGCATCTGAAAAGCCAACACAAATGAGAAAACCCCTGCACAAAAGCTAATAATCCTACATATGACTCTTGACTGAACTTAGTCTGACTAATGTGCTTTAGAGCAAAACCGCGTGCTTACCAAATCCAACTTGGAATAGTTTTTTTGGCCTCTAGTTCCCTGGCATTAAAACACTGCTGCTTAAATATAACACCAAAGAACTTGAGTAATTCTAACTTACAACAGGCTCCCAATGACAACATTGTTTTGCATTGATTATTTTTCTGAAAGGCTGTTTCTCTAGGATATATTGAGGCCAAATGCTTCTATGGATTCAATCAACACAGCATCACTGAACTGAGTGGTGCAAAGCTAGCTTGCCTTATCTGATAACTTAGTACATTTGCATTCCTGTTTACTTTTTATGGGATTAAAGTGAGTGTAGATGCCCAGGTTATGGTTAAATGCATGTATATGCCAAATCAGTGAACCAAGCCAGTATAGGTTCTAAGGAAATAATTGGGGTGGCATCAGAACTGTTGTGCAGAGTGGTCAAGGGCACAAGATGAGGGTTAAAATACCCACTAAATGAGAAAACACAATGTAATAGACAATTCTTCATTGACTTCAGGTATGAGATTTTGTCACTAGAAATATATATGCCGTTTAAAATTTCCATCTTTAATGTTCTAAATCGATATTTGCATCCTATTGGTTATGTGACTAGTCTAGAATTCAACTGCACAGAAGAATGCAGAAGAAGGGTTTTTGTGTTTCTGTGTTTAATTTAGTTTAGTTTAGTTTTGTTTTTCCTTTCTCCACTCTCAACTCTTGTGGTAACTGTTTAAGGGGTTACACGTCCCAGCTGCCTACTCTCCTCTCATATTGGATGTTGCTTGGGCTTGGCTTCTCCTCGGGAACCTATTCAGGTGAGCGAGGGGTGGGTCTGGCTATTCCTCAGAACAGGCTGAGGTGACCGAGGGGCAGGGCAGGCTACTAGCAGGTACTTGAGAGGGCTGTATGTAAAAGTCTCTGGGGAGCACGTCAGTGAGGGCGTGGCACGGCAGTTTGCATGGCAGTTCGAACAGGCAAGCAACAGCCACCTCGTTAGTCTCTCGGGTGATCTTTTTTTTTTTTTCCTTTTTTTCCTGTCATCTCAACTAAAGCTGATAACGGTTCCCAAAAGAAAGAAAGCTGTCACTGCTGTTAGCACTAGGAGTGTTTCGACACAAACAGAACCCTTCAGGAAGGATGCAGTCATACAGGTCTCTGGCTGTACAGACTGTTTGAGCCTGGCAGCATTAGTTCCAGAGGACAGTGTGAGAGGCACCTGTGTGCAATGCGAGCAGGTGAATGATTTGCTGCGCATGGTAGCAGAGCTCAAGGAAGAGGTAGAAACTCTAAGGAGTATCAGAGAAAGTGAGAGGGAAATTGACTGGTCAAACCCTTTCGATCTCTAAGGAAATTCAGCAGGAGAGTGTGAACTGCTACCCCTCCTGCCATCAGGCAGATGGAGCTAACCGAGAAGATGGAGAGGAATGGAAACAGGTCCCTGTTTGGAGAGGAAAAAGATGTCCCTCTGAACCCCCATCACATCTCCAGGTGCCCTTAAAGAACAAATATGAGGCCCTAGACTCAGATGGTCAAGTAGAGGTGAGCTATGAGGAAGATCTGTCTGGAGGGCCTTCTTCTTGTTGCAACCCATCTTCCAGACAGATAAAAACATCAGCTGTAAGAAAGAAAAGAAGGGTAGCTGTAGTTGGTGACTCCCTTTTGAGGGGAACTGAGGGCTCTATATGTAGGCTAGCTCCAACCCAAAGGGAGGTTTGTTGTCTTCCTGGGGCCAGGGTGAGGGACATTGCTAGGAGACTTCCTGAGCTAATTCAGACCACAGATTATTATTCACTGGTGGTAACCAAAGCTGGCAGAGATGATATTAATAGAAGAAGTGCCAGGGTAATCGAAAAGGATTTCAAGGCACTGGGTAGATCAGTCCATGGGA
>VWZX01010089.1:7310-109985 GCA_013399015.1 Galbula dea
GCAAGGTTTATTTTAAATACACATTACAGTGTTTTCTATTCTAATGTAATTCTGCAATGTAATTCAGCTTTTAACATTTTTCTAGGTAGTAAAAATGCTCAAGACGAGTAGGCCCACAGACTTTTCCAACTGACAGATGCTAGTGGTGTGGTTTTGTTGGTTTGGCTTTTGTTTTGTTCTTGGTTTGGTTTTTTTTTGCTCTTTTTTGTTTTCTTTATAGTTGTCTGAAATCAGTTTTGACTTCAGCAGGGCCTCACGTGCAGCGCTTGCTGCAGCCATTTCCTGATACCTTTTTTCTCTAACCTAAACCCAGGTCCCGGTCTCGATCCCGTTCAAGGTCCCGAGGAAGGAGGTATTCTCGGTCACGCAGCCGGAGTCGTGGTAGGAGGTAAGGTTCTGGCTGCTTTGTTTTCATGCTTGCTTTTTTTTTTTTTTTCACTCTTATCTGTGCTCCACCCTTTTCTTTAGTCCTTGTGAAAAGTACTTTGCAGTAATTTTGGTTGCCTTTTCCCTTTGTTTTGTAGATCAAGGTCAGCTTCCTACCGCAGGTCCAGGTCAATATCTCCTCGTAGATATAGGTCATTTTCACCCCGCAGATCTCGCTCTGGTTCTTTAAGAAGGTCAAGGTATGTGTTTTCTGTTAAGTCTACAACGTTGTTGAAGAGAATATAAACCTTTGGAGTTAAATGTTCGTATTTTGCAGTCCATGTGTTTCCAGGAACCTTCATGTTGTTGCTGTGCTTGCTTTGAAGTTAGCAGCTCCAGCATACGATTTTGGAACTGCTGGTTCTGAGATTTGTTTATACTGTACTGAAGTTGCAGCCTTGATTTATAGTTAAGGTTTCCTACTTGAGCTCCAAGGATATAGAGTGTAATTACCCTTAGTTGATGAGGGCTGTGGGATTTTTTCCTAGGTTCAGCTAGGATAGGGTTCATTTGGAAGGGCCACAGCCAGGATAGCCAACAAAAGCAGCCAGTGGGTATTCCATACCATACTGGCATCATGTTGGCCAGTAGCACTCCTTTTATATGTTACTTCGTTAGTAGTATTTGTTTTACTGTCTCCTTACCTCATCCTGTGGGGTTTTAACTTTTCCTCTGGCTTCTGCTTCCCATCACTGCTTTCTTCTCCTAGATCTAGGTCCAGATCACGCTCGAGGTCCCGGTCTGTTGTCTGGCCTCGTAGCAGGTAAGATTCTTGTTCCAAATCAAACCAATTGGAGTTCTGTATTTAGGTTGGTGTTTTGTGGTGTGGGGGTTTTTTTGTGTGTGTTTTGTTTTCTTTTCCCCAGGTGAGTTTGGCTAGAAAGGGTCAGAATCTTGTGCAGCAGAGCAGTATTGGTACATAATGTTACTAACTGGTACCTTTTCACAGACTGAAGTAGCAATTGAGTTCTTGTAATAAACACAAGTTTGGTTTTGTCTGTGGCTACTATATATCTTCTTCATATGCCATATGCTTTGTTTATGACCACATAAATGATTTCAGGTCTGTGGAGAAAAGTTCTGAAAACTAGTTAAAGCCTAGGCATGCAGGGAATGCTTGACCTTGGGTTTTGCAGGACATGCTGCTTACTCCTTCCTTGGCATGTTTTTTTTGTAAATCTCAAATGCTGTGGTTAAAAGAAAAAGTGATAAGAAGGTTGCTGCTATTGACTGAATTCTTGCTTACAGCTTTTCAGGTCAGTTCCAATTCTGAGGGTTAGATAGATGATCCTTGAAGGGATGATGATTATTATTACTAGAGCTGTCCTGATACATTACTTGCCCAGGTCTGTAATGTAGGAGATGACTAGACAGGCTCAAATTGCATGCTCCTGCTGTGGAAGAGTCTGGTTACTGCTGATGTTGCTTGGTGACTTCTCTGGAACAGTCATGTTCCTGCACAGAAGACTTGATAGTCCTGTTGAAATTTCTGAGGAGCGCTGACTTTGCATAGGTCTCTCTGCACTGGGAGAAGCAGCAGTCCAGGGCTGGAGTTACAGAAGCAGTGTGAAACTCCAGCCGGTGCTGGTCAGCTGCTAACACAGCAAAACGATAGTACATGGCTGGTGCTGCTTCTTGAGCTTGTGATCTGCACTCCTGCTTTGTTGCTCTGCCTCTCAGAAGGATTTAGCAGCAGCTCTGGCAGTGGGATGATGCTCTTGTGTGCTTTCTCGCCGTATTTCTTGGCAAAGGAGGTCTTGCTTGTGGCACAAAATAAAGAGTTCTGGGTAGCTGTGAGCAATTCCATCCTGTGTAACTGACAGAGTAACAAAACTACTGGTTACTGTTAGGAACTTTGGCAGAAGATGGCTCAGGATCGTGACCAGGAATGTTTCAGAGCAGTGGTACCTAACTCCTTGTTTTAACTTATGCCAAGTGTCCATGTGGTATTTCTAGAAGTTAATAGGCCAGGTAAAGGTGAATCTCACTCTGTAAAAACAGTTCTGAGCAGAAACAATAAATGTTTCCTACTTTTTTATCCAAGTCTGTTAAAATAACCCATGGACACTGGGTGTTCTGCTGTTCAGTAATACCCCATGCTTGAATTCCAGCACTCCAAGGGGGCAAATACTTTCGAGTTGGTAAAGTAACATGATAAATGTGGGAGGAAAGTCTCACTGCTTGAGGAGATTTAATTCACAAGATGAACTGGGAACATTTTACACCTTAGTAGCTAGATACTGAAGGGAAAACTGAAATGCTGTTTTCATGTGGATAAACCAATGGAGTTGCTATATGGTACTTGAGTAAGAGCAGCACTGGGAGCTTGATGGGAAGAATGCATCAGCTCTCGAGCACACACGCTTACCTGTAGCTTATTCCAGGCTGGTTGTGTGCTATTAGTTTTCTAAGATGACACTTGAAATTCTTCTTCCTTTTATGGAAGGGATACTTGCAGGTGAGGAGAAAGTCTGGGAGCCTGGTAGAAGGTCTTGTGCTGTGTGAAAGTGGTAGCTGAAGCTTTGCTTGGGAGCTTCTTGTGCTTGTATTGTTGTCTTCTAATGAGTGGAGTCTCTGGAACAAGATCTAAAGGATTCTCCAGAAACGTGAGAAAAACCTGCAGCACCAGAGCCTTCCTCTCTGGTTTGTGATGCTATGTAGTGTGAATTTGCTCTTGCTGGTTTAGCCAATTTTCATTGTATGTGCCTGCCACTGGCTGCTTTGCTGAGCTTTATTTGTCTCCTGTTGTAGGTCTGGGTCCCATGGTAGATCTAAATCTGGCTTACCTGCTAAAAGGTGAGCATATAAATACATAGAAGTAGCACTCAGTTTGGGGTTTTTTGGGGGGGATATTTTGTTTTGTTCTTGTGATTGAAAATGCCTGCTTGGACCAGTATTTCAGTTGCACGTGGAAGATTTTCTGGTTCTGTCATTTGTTTGGGTTTTTAATAGCTGATTTAAAACCATTTTTCATCCATTATTTCAGGTATGTGTTTTGTGGGATAGTAGGCAATTTTTCCTGAAGGATTGTGGATACAAGTTGGGGTTTTGGTTATTTTTTGACCAACAGTTGTGACAAGTTTAGGGGCATATCTCTCCCTACCTTTGTTTTTCAGCTGTCAGTAGTTCTGTGTTCCTAACTCTCCTCGATTCCCTGCTCCTGCTTTGCAGGATTACTGTTTTATAGCTGCTTTGAAGCTCTGCGTTGCTTTTTCCCTGAGGGATCTGGCTTGGGGCAGTTTTCCTTCTCAACTGCAGCTTCTTGCTTAAAGCAGCTGGTTGTACTTGCCATCAGCAGCAGTAAGGGTGGTGGTGTTAATGTATTTGACAACAACAAACTGTTTTTACTGGTTTAAGTGGTCAAAAGTGGTTGCTAAGTGACTACTTCTTTTCTTTAACAGTCGCTCCAAGTCCAGATCACCCTCTCCAAAGAGAAGGTAGGAATACCTTAAAGCTGGACTGTGCCACACAGTTACATAGAACTAGTGTCTCAAGTGGCTGCTAGAGAAGTTCACTTGTGCAAGGATAAAAGCTTGGAAGTTTTTGACTTTGCTTTCATTTGTGAACTATGAGAAGATGAATTGTTAATGAGCACTTTCTGCTGCTGGTAGTTAGAACCTGTAAGGTAACCAACCTACTTCAAGGAAATTTTGAAGGGCAGCAGAAAATGTGGGGAGATGACAATCAGCTATCCTGAAGAATTTAGGATCTGGGGGGAAAAAGTAGAGTGATCTAATCTGTGGAGCAAGCCATGTGGTAGGATTAAATTCCTGCTGGTGGCTCCTCACTCAGCTGCACCACTGCCAAATTCTGTTATGCACTGTGAAGTAAGAAGCAAGTTTTCCTGTGTAACCAAAGAAGTATGTACTGGAATTTATGTAGTTTGAGATGGTGCCCTAGACTAGAACTGTGTAGGTTATGGCAGAGTAGGAATTGCTCTGCACAGCTGGAGCTCTGTGAGCAGGCTCAGTATCTCCCCTAGCTGTCTATTCTGCCTGCCCTTTTCAAGCTTAGAGCAGTTGTTACTTACAAGGGTGTAAACTACAACACTCCTCTCATTATTCATGACCTGTCAGCGAAAAGGGTGTGGGGAGGGGGAGGAGGGTTCCTGAGCAAGAGGAGGCCTGGGGCAGCATGCACAGTTTCTGTTGGCTTTTGCTGTAGGCACTCTTTTTCTTTCCCTTTCAGTCACTCGCCATCAGGAAGCCCTTGAAGGAGTGCAAGACCTGAAAGAATGGATTCAAATTTAAAAAAGTTTAAGAAGAAGATTTATTTTGTTTACATTACTATAAGGGATTTTGTGGTGTCTTTGTAAATGTAAGGGCTTAGTCCAAGAAGGTTGTTTCTCCTGACTAACAACTGGCATGAAGTCTGGATCTTTTAAAAGTCTGATTAGTAGACTAATGCAAAACTCATTTGTTGTGTTGATGTTCTGTGATCTGGAAATGTTGGGCTTTTTTATTGGTGCATTGAAATAAACTGTGCATTTCTAACTAAGAAATATTTTGTGATAACCCTGCTGTTTCTCTTAATGTTTGGGTGGCTGGAGCAGGTCGGCTGCCACTATGGTGAAAAGCAGGAGGCAGGTTCTTAGGGGCACTTGTGAATGGAGCAGTGTGCAGCAGCCAGTCAGTGGCTGTCCTGCAGGTGTGTGCCTGCTGTAGGACTTCATTCCTACAGACTACTCCATTTGAGTGAAGTTACTGGTACCAGCTCTTTTTCTATAGTGTTTGATCTTGAATGTTCTAGTGATCTGTACCTTGTGTTTTCATCTGCACCTCCTCAAAGCTCAGTGAAGCTGGAAACCTGTCTGGAGGTGCTTGTACACTATTTGACTTAGAAAAATCTGTCTACAAAGGGTGTTAACACATGGAAAAAAGTCAGGAATGTCTGAATGCTGATCTGTCTGACCTGCTGATTAAAGGATCAGTGAATTTCTCACATGAAGGTATTTGGACTACTGGAATGTAAACTATTGAAGTAAATATTTTTAGAAATCTTGTTTTCTCTTGGTTGTCCCAATAGTACTACTACTTTGTGATGCTTAGGATAACTTGGCAGTTCTGGTGCAAAAGATAACTCATTTAGATACTCTTCTTAGGAAATGATGGGCTTTCCTTACAGATTGAAGGTCACAAGCAGAACCTACAGGTCATGTTTAAGTAGAAATACATTTGGGGTAGGAGGAACTCATGTTTGTTACACCTGGTCTGCCTGGTCACCTTGTCTCCTTTGCCAGTGTAGTGTGACCCAAGGGACTCACTGCTGTCTGATCCATTGCTTTGGGAAACTGGGCTGTACACAGAGGGTTCTCATCTCACCACAGAGAGGTGACTGAAGGGTTTAGTGTAAGTATGATAAACTAGTGTGAGATATTTGCCAGTTGGATTTGTCTTAGCACTTGATACTGGCTACTGTCAGACTTGTAAGGAACTTGGGAGTGCCAAATGATTTGGACTTAAAATTTTGTCTTCCTTACAGCATGTTCTGGCTTATATTGCTGTGTCTTAGAGGCCAGAGAGGAACAGTAACCGCTTGGGGCTTCCAATTTGTCAGCTTTGGTTGACGCTTTCCTGTTAAGAGTACAGCCCTGCAGCTGTGCATAGGCATCCAGCCCCAGGTTTTCAGCTAAACTTCAGTCAGTATTGCTTTGCAAGTGTCCAAGGAATGATGGTGAGCCCCTACACCTGACTTCCCAAGACTGCTCCTGTGTACTACAGCCTGTGTGTACCTTGTCCCTCCTCTCCTCTCCCCCATGTTTGTACGTGGTAGTGCATTGTTGCTTAGTAGCATAAGTTACTAACTTGCTGCTGCTCTTGATATTTTGTCATAACCATAGCCCATAATAAGCTGCAGAAGAGGGAGCTGGAAGCAACAGCATTAAAGTAGGGTGACCCAAAAGCCATTGTTAAACACTGCTGGGGAGAGTATTTATCTGGTTTCCTGCCCCATTACAGTTAAATTACCCCATGCCACAGTGCTTTTAAAGGCGGAGTAGTGTTTTCTTTTTTTCCCCTCTGTACTTCTGAAGCAAGCTGATTCCACAATAAACCTGTAGACTAAAACTCCTAGTGAAACATTTCTTTTTCAGTCTTTCTGCTCATTAAAGTATTACAAGAAGGGGGGTAGGTTTGGGGCTGGGAGGTAGAGGAGGAGGGCTGCAAGGATGGGTACTGGGGACAACCTTTGGATGACAGTAGGAGGGAGGCAGCTCCCATGAAGAAGGTTGGAGAAGGAAGCACTCTTCAAGCTGCTGCTGGGGGTGGCAGGGAGGCCTGTGGTCATTAATAGAAGCACCACCACTGCGTTTGGTCCTGATGGGCACACACAGAGGCAATGCCATATCTAACACACTTGCTTCACAGAGCTCTTGACAGCACACTACCACTGCCTCTGCAGTATTTTAAGACCCTGCCCCAGAATTCCTAGGCCTTAAAAACTCTTCATTAGATCTCAAGGAAAAAACAAAACACAAAATCCCAAGCACCCAGGTGTGCAGTTACAGCACTGTGGTGTTACTCTTGACCAGCACTAAGCTATGGGAACAGTTTAGCCTGCCACCTACCTGAGGAGTTAACTCTGAGCAATACCATCCACCCAAGGATTCATGTTTAACACTACAACAGTCCATTGCATCGGGGAGGGAAGTGAGCTGGAAAACCCTGGCTTTGGGTGGAAACATCCACACTCCTGCAATTTTACCCTGTAACCAGAAAAGCCTGCACTGATCCAACACTGATCCAACTGGTCTTGTGCAGTTTCCTGCCACAGGACATGCTCTAAATCCATTTCAGAACCCTCTGTCATGACTCAGAAGAAGGCCTTTGGGTTGAACCATAAGCAAACTGATCCCTGGTCCACCGAGACTACCTCAGTAAAGTCTTGGCCAAACTGCAGAAGTGAGTTAAAACTAATTTCTCAGGCTGTCTCCAGACACTACTATTGTAAGCAACAGCTAAGTAGCAGGTATTTTCTTTGTGACCAGAAAACACTATCACCAGTGTACAGTCTCATGAAAAAACACTTTTACTTTCTTACTTGGAGGCTTCTATTCCTCCTGCCAGATTTGCCTTTTTTCCAGAGTGGACTGTATGCCACATTACTTTCAACAAGCAAGCTCTCTGCAAACAGAGGAAACAACCCCAAACAAACATTCCCCCTCCCCCAGCCAACCTGATCTTCCAGAGATCAGCACCATGTTTTGGGACAATAAATAAAACAAGACACTGATGTTACTTGGTCTCTTCTTCGGCAGCAGCAAACCGAGTCTTTGTATTGAGCTGTTCTCCCCTTACTGGGTGGTCACAAGCTTTACAATCATACCAATGATCCGAGATCCACGGGGACACATGCATAGATCCATGCTGGGATTCTTGATTTTGTCCTGCAGCAGCTGGTCTAGTTCACAGCGCAGCTCCTTCACCAGCTCAGCCACCTGTCACCCATGGTAAAACACAAGAGGTGTTAATTAACCTCATTAATATTTATAAATATTAATTTATAAATTGATATTGAGTGAGTGAGTGAGCGTCAGGAGGATGGGGTCAGGCTCTTCTCAGTGATGCCCAGTGACAGGACAGGGGCAATGGCTGTAAGCTGAAGCATAGGAAGTTCTGTGTAAACATGAAAGATTTCTTCCCCAGTTCAGGTGCCAGAGCACTGGAACAGACTGCCCAGAGAGGCTGCGGAGTCTCCTTCTCTGGAGATACTCAAAACCCACCTGGAGGAGTTCCTGTATGACCTACTCTAGGGAATCCTGCTCTGGCAGGGGGGTTGGACTAGATGATCTTTCCAGGTCCCTTCTAGCCCCTAACATTCTGTGATTCTGCATCAGCATCAGGCTCATGAAATGCATCTGCATCCAAAACACAAGCACAGCTCTGCCACACTCGGGATTATCCTTCCTTTCACTCACCTGGTGAGACGCAGCCACAAACTGTATCCATCCATCATCAAGGGAAATGACAAATGCTCCCTTCTGCAGCTGCATGTGGACCTGCCCACCTCCGAGCAGGACCAGAGGGTACACTGACACCATGCTGCAGTCCCGAATGAACACGCGGCTGGTCTTGATCTTCTCGTGATACACCAGGTAGGGGCTCTCAAAGTGTCGAGTCTGGAACACGAACACAGCACCTTCATTAAACTGCCACATCCCTTCCTATTTGCTCAGGCAAATATGGGCCTCCATTCTCCCTCTTCTGTGGCTGCAAAGAACAGTAAATATGCCTAATGTGACACCCCCGTGACTAACAGACTCTCTCTGAGCCCTAAGAGCTGCCAAGAACTTTGCCAGTTGCTCCTCCTGGCTTTGCAGTGAGTATGTGAGAAATCAGCTAATTCATCAATGCTGCCTCAAGGCCCCAAGTTCTCCATTTCATGCTGAGGACATTTTCATGCACACGTTTGTTATGCTCTTTCAAAGCAAGAGTGATGAACAGTTCAAAGCTTTTATAACCCAAATACATGGATCATGATTAAAACCCCACCTTCTTAAAGCAATGAATCATCAGCTATGGAGACAGACTTCATGAGACAAGTAGTACCAGATATCACAGAAGAGAAAGAAGAGCTCTTAGGTCAACGTTAGCTACAAAGCTGGAAAGTTTGAGGACCCAGAAAGAAACAAACCAGAGTATGTCCCTTAATTATTTACCAGTAATTAATCCAGCTGAAGAGACAAAGCCTGGGGAGGGGTGGTGAAGTCATCTACATGTAGGAAGGTGCTACACACGTCATCTCGGTCAGTATCAAGAAGTCAGGGACACATTGCAACTGCAACATTTTTGTGTGCAGCTTTCCAGATGTAGGTAAGAAAACATAACCTGGGGTTTACTGCATCTCCTAATTCCACTCCAGAGGCTGGAGTATAACTGTGTGTCCAAGAAGACACTCTTAACTCTAACTCAAGCACACACCATTATTCAGAGTTGTAACAGACTGTTCTATCATCAAGACGTTTTTCTCTCTCCTGCTCAAGTCAAGCAAAGGGGATTTCTTTTAGGAGAACAAGCATGCTTTGCAGGAGATAAAAAAAAAGGATCCTGACCTGATAATTCACAGATGAAGGGTGAATGTGAACATAACCATCATTTTTGGTAACAAACTTCAGCTCTTCTGCTTTTGGTTGCATTTTGACTGCTCCTGTACTGGTCTTCTGGTATTTGCCCTCTGGCTTTTTCACCTGTATGGCAAGATGAAAAAGTTCTAAAATCTGCTGTACAAGAAAACCTTTAAACTTATGTTTTAATTTTAACAAACCCAGAAAATTCTCAAGCAGTAACATGTCAAGTCACTAGAGACAGAGAGTATATTCTGGGTGCTAACCCTAACTGTGCATTTGTAACCTCAGCCTTCTAAAAACCTGTGATTTCAAGTGGCTTCTTAAGAACATTTGCTGCTGGCTTCTGTGTGACACTAAAATCAGCCTGTAGGAACAGCAGCACTCTCAAGCAATACAAACTGGAGCTCAGCTGCCTAGTTCTAACTCTATAAGCGGCAAGCTCTGGCAACCTGAGCCAGGCTCTAGGCTGCCACAATCAGCCCAGACTAGAAGCAGGCTGTGTGGGTATGCTAGACAGCAGAAAAGAAAATGAAAAAGCATTCTTTTACCTGGACAACGTTGGGGTACAGAGCAGCACACAGCATAGCTGAGATCAGCTTGATGTTCTCTGCATTTGAATTAGCCTGTGAAATTAATGCATGCATCAGGTATTCTACAGGTTAAAGTCTTTTAGGGCAAAGCTCTACTTCTGGAATGATTCAATTCCTGAAACTGGTTTGCTTTTACAACTGCACTGCTGTGCCTTACAGGGAAGGACCAGTTACTGCTCCTAAGGTCCCTGGCTAGACACAGGCTGTGTTTCCCCAACTATCAACAGAGCAAATTGGCCACCAACTATCTTGCTGTAGTTAAGAGCCAAAACTAGATGTTCCCTAACATCTAGCTATGAAGCAGTTTGCCCCTGAGAAAGCAAGCACACGTTGTCCCAGTGCATAGAGAGATTCCTAAACTACCAAACCCTTATCACCTCAGCAGGTAGCTCTAGATTATCTCTGACTCTGGGGGAACTGCCTTCTAAAGATTGTCTGCAATGCTGAAACATTTCACTGCCTGCTCTGTAATGTAATTCTGTTCCTAAAATAAGGCTGGCACTAATCCCAACAGTCAGGCCAGGTCATGAGTCAGAGCTGAGCCTTTCCACCACTTGCTGACTTCCAACATGTCAAGGCAGCAGTGTTTCACAGTCTCAAAGGGGCAGGTTTCAGCTCACTTCCACATCTGGCCTGTTCTTCCTGAGCACACAAGGCCTCATGCAATGGCAGCTAGTACCAGTGTGTGTATGATGTACAGGGAGGAAGAACAGAGCAGGTAGGAGGTGACTGTTGCCAGTGGGAGATCACAAAGCCAGGCTGTGGCACGTAGCCCACACCACTCTACAGCCCACCTGGCACCCAGCTCAAATGAAAAACTGCAGCATCATTTGAGAGCACTGGAATGCTATCAATTACCTCTTCTCCTGTGGCATCCAACACACCATCACCTCCCTGGGACCACTTCTTCTCCATGTCCCTGGCTCTCAATCCCTCCTTCACGAACCCGATGTCAGAAAGCAGCTCGGTGAACTGCCGCTTCAGACTGGCAATCTCCTACCAACAGACAGATGGGGGCCACACAGTGTGAGGAGAATCCTCACCAGTTGCTTATTTGCATCACTAGGACTTTGCCAGTGTCTCAACCAGTCCCTCTCTGCAAGGCCACAAAAACTGACTTACCTGAAGCACTCTTGCTGACAAAAAGTTCTCCCTGCAGTAGTTGTAGCTTGCCTGACAGCCCTCTTTGATACTTAAACGCCAGCCCTAATTGAGAGGATGGGAGGAAACCTTTAATAAACTATTTCAGCTTGAGTTTCAAGCACAACACAAACCTCAGAGAGGCTACTGAATTTTAGCTCACCTTATAGGCCTGAAGAAGAGCCAGGTAGTCACTGTTTCCCACTGCAAACTCCAACTTCTTTTTGTTTGCTTCTTCCCTTTTATCCCATGGTGATACCTAGACAGGCAGTAACAGATTAAATGTGCTCTTCCCCATACAACTTCAGAGAAGCTGTTGTGTTGTGAGAGCTGCATGACAAATACTCTTGGGTATTTTCACAGCAGCTCACAGGTCAGAGTGCAAATTTTTGTTACCTCTACAGGTAACAAGAAAATATGAGGCATTCAAAAATGTCCAGTCAACAGCAGAGCACCTAAACCCATTACCCTGTCTGAACACAAGAGATCCAAAGGTAAACTTGGGGAGCATTTCAAGTCAAAATGCTATAGAAAATGCCCAATCAGCATATGGAAAACAATCCACAAATAACAACAACAATCTATTTCCAATTCTTTCACAACTCTCCTCAATAGAAACAACAGCAATCAGAACTTCCAAGAAAGTCTAGCTTTCCCTGCAAGTTTGTACATTGCAGCAGCAGATGAACAACAGTAAGAGCACCTCTAAGTACAGCAGTAGATTCAAAAAGCCAAAGCCAAAGTGACCACATAAACTGAGATCCAAACTGAACTCTGCATTCACAGCTCAATCATGTCAACTTCATCACTGCCACTGTTTTATAGTTATTTCTAACTGCTTCCTATACTACCCTTTTTTTTTTTTAGTTTTAACACCAAACTTGGGCAAAATGATGTGGTTGTACTTCTTAGTTCTAATTAAAGCTAATATCCACTCTGTTTTTACTGTTCACTCATAAATAACATTCCTGTCACCACTGCATGGTTTTTTGGCCTTCTGCTTACAACTGGGCTTGCTTCAAGAGCACTCCCTTAACAGACCAACAATGTAGGCTAAAAAGGAACATTAAAATACTCAAGTGTAGCATGCTCCAAGCTACAACAGTGTCTGAAAACCACTACTTTCAAAGCAAGGATAAACAGTTAAGAATACTCACAAAAGGTGACTTAAAGGCCAGACTGGCTGCTATAGTCAGTGCAGGATCTAGGCAGCGGAAGATGGTGCCAAATAGCATTAGCTTGCCAATCCTGACATCAACAGGCAGAGAAGCCAAGTGATAGCCCAGAGGGGTCAGTTTCTCATCTGGAGTTAATGCTCCCAAGTCTTGCAGTCGCAGCTTTGACGCTTGCAGAGATTCAGTTCTAGGAGGCTCAATGAGCCGTGATAAGACAGAGTGAAGACTCTGTGCAGAAAACATCTCCAGAATCTTAATTCTTAAGGAGAGGAGAAAAAAAGTAAGACGACAATAGAAAGAAGAAAAAAAACAGAGCAGCTTAGTTCCAAACACAGGACAAAAAAGCAAGCTGTTATCAAAACAAAACTACCAACAGAAATCAAGCTTTGAAGAACACATTCCCTAGAAGAGGGCCTGTAACCATGTTTCAAGTCAGGAAGCAAGGTGAAATCATAGCTGGGGGTCAGTGTACCTCATCCAAGCTCACAGAATCCATAAGGACAGATTCCTATTTAGCATACAATGGTCCAAAATAATGGTTTTACTGTAAAAAGATGTTTTGTAAGAAACAACAAATGTTTTTTCATTCCCTTTCTGTACAAGGGAGTGCACAGTGTGCAGCAGGGATAGGAGGGCCTTTTCATTTAGTATCTATAGGATACTAACAAAAGAGAAATCTATAGGATTGAAAATAGTATCAGTGGTGCTTGATCCAGGCTGTGGTTTTACTGCACTGTGCAGCAGAGAAACAGCCCAGGAGAGTTTACAGAGGTCAAGGGACACATATCTCCCATGGGTCTGGAGTACAGGAATGCAACTCTCTTCTCCGGTGCTGAGAGATCTGACAGACCTATCTTTTTTTCCCCAGGCTCAGATGGAATGTGAAGAAGGACAGGGAGCACTGGTGGAGGGTGTGGTTAGGGGAGGCTCTGGATGCAGAGGCAATGGGACAGCAAGAAAAAAAGCAATCAGTCAACAGAGCCTTAGATCTCCAGAGCAAGTTTCTCGGTCGGTAATAGCATTCCAGGTGCTCCCCGCAGTGGAGGAAGGACATTCTGCACACTGGCAACACCGAAATAACAGCTCACCTTAGACAAAGCTGCTCCAAGGGCACTCTCTGTATTTCTGGTAACTGTTCTTTGAGAAGCTGATGGTTATAGTGATGGCTACTGAAAAGATGAAAGCAGACGCCTGAGGCCACCCGGCCTGCTCGCCCTTTCCTTTGCAGAGCATTGGCCTTGGACACAAAGGTGTCTTCCAGACTTTCCATTCCTTTGCTTGGGTCATATCTACAGGAGAGCAAGAAACAGGCTTGTATTCACAAGGGCAGAGGGAACAGGCTTGTCAAGCAGGCAGATGCTGTCGGCTTCAGTATGGGCACAATTCCCACCCCTGCAGCTGGGTCTGAGTCTAGACTGGCTTCTTCCACCCTGCAGCAGCTTTCTGCAGATCAAGCTCCTTCAAGTTTTTCCCAGCACTTTGGAAAGCCAAAGTATGCAGCTCAAGGTTTAGAACAGCTTCCCAGATCACAAACCCCTGAGGAATGAATCCCAGTACCTTTTCTCTTTCATTTTTCCAGAGTCAATCACATAGACCACATCATCAATGGTGACAGATGTTTCTGCAATGTTGGTAGAGATGATGATTTTGATAACTCCTGCAGGAGGCCTGAGGAACACAGACTGCTGTTCTTCACTGGACAGTGAAGAATGAAGTGGGTACACAACACACCTGGAAGAACAATATGACAGCATGCTCAGGGCATGTCCAGCTTCTCCCTTCTTGGGAACAATCTGCCTGCACACACTTTTGTCTCACTGCTACCAGTCATACCCACAGCCATTCAAAGCAACACAAACCAAACAGTTTTGGAGCTTTTATGCCTTACCTCTTGCTGTGCCTATTATTAAAAAGAGCATTACACTGTAGCTGCTCATAAAGCATCTTGATTTCTGCTAGGCCAGGCAAAAATATCAACACAGCACCTATATATGTAGATTTAAAAATAAAATCAAAATCAAAATCACTCAACAGAAAGGACAGCATGCTAGCTTATCAATGTGCAGAAGGCCTAAGTCAAAACTCCAGCTGTGTTTTGCCATAACTGTGCAAAAACCACAGAGGCTGCAACAGCCCCTTGCCAGAGACCTTCCAAAGCAGACAAGTCTCTTGCCTTCCCCATCCCATGTGTTATCAGCTAGATCTCCCCCCTCCTCCCCTCCCAAAATAGTAACTACAGTAACTCTGCATGAAAAACATTAACTTTGGGCTGTCTCTAAGCACACAGCCTCCATTAATCTACTTTTGTTTATCTCTCAAGGACAATAAAATTACCTGGGGGGTATGAATGTCTGCCAGTAACTATCCACTCTAGCAAGGCTTCAATCAGTTCCAGATTGACTTTGTCCAAGTCCATGACTGACATTGTTTTCAACACTGTCTTACTAACTCCTGGGGAAAAAGAAAGAGAACTCACAGTAAGTCCACCTCTTGTAAAAATCATCTGCTGGATGCACTGGATGCTGCACAACCAACCACACCTTGGGTTAAACAGCATCTGGCTTAGACCAAACAGAAGTAGGCCCATTAAGTGACTCAGTGTGTCACATTCCTCCTTCTGTGCTTTCCTCTGTTTCAGCTCTTCCTTTCCTTTCTCATGCCTCACTGGGGCTCACACCTGCCCTGTGCAGTGTCAGGATTCATCTACTAGAAGAATATCATGTGTACACACTAGTGATGAAAAGGTGCTGAAAGCCTTCACCTACAGATATCTCCAGGACTAGCTTCTCTAGCTCTCTCTTCTCCTTTCCAATGTTTCTTACAGCAACACAAAAAGACACTCAAATTCCTTTAGTTTTCTCAAGCTTTTAAGCAATGACTCTCACTCAGTACCACTGTGGAGATCACCGTAAGGGTGTGCAGGGAGGAACTACTCTTCGGGACTAAGCACAAGGAGGATTTTGGGACAGAGTGGGAAGTTCATAGAAAAGTCTCTCTCTTATTAAGCCATTCACAATGTGACTGAATTCCTCAAGGAAGGTTTGTCACCTAAAGCTGCTCCAGCAAGAAGAGAGACAGTGAAGAAAGTGGAATTAAGAAGGCATCTGGAAAGGGATGGAAACAGATTTCCTCTGCCCATTCATGAGAGTTAAGAAGGAGCTCACCTTTATATCGTGTAAGGAGCTGCTTCAGAGTTAATTTTTGGTCTGGGTCTGAATCTCTGACAACTGTGTCACTGCCTTCCAGAAGGCCAGCACGTCTCAGGTCCTCTTCTACTTCTTCAAATGCAGTTCTTTTGTGTCTGTCATTCTTCTTGTTCTCCTGCTTTGCCTTGCGCCTGTAGGGGCTGCTGTCCTCCAAAACATACCTGAACAGCAGAACAACATTCAGCTGTGTGGGAAAAAGTCTAACAGTCTCCTTCTAACCACTAGCTACAGAGACAGGGTATCCAAAGTAGTGATAGAGAAATCTGAGAGGAACTCTGTGTCAGTGGGTTGCAAAGCCATAGGCAGTACCAAGGGGCAAGGTGTCCTTTCATACTCAGATGTTCATCTTTTACAAGCTGTGATGCAAGAGCCCAGGACTGCAGACTTGATCTTGACAGCTAAAAGGGCAGCTCAGGGCAACAATCCACAAGGAATTTACGATAGCTGACTGATTTACTACCTGGAATATCTGAGCTGCTGGGACTCTCCTGGAACTGCAAATGGTAACAGGAATCTGGTACCTGAGCTGCAAGAGAGGGCTTACAAAAAAGAATTTGGCCATCCTGCATTTTTCACTTTCAGCATTGAAATCTACCTGCAAATTTCTTTTGCTTGCCAATACCTAATGGCAACTGAAACAAGTACAGCAGAAGCACTGACTAACTCTTCAAGGCAGAGCTCACTCTTTCTGGAATACTCTTGTGGTACCCAGTGCAGAAAGGCTTGTTTTGGCACAAGATCCTAGACCCCACTGCAGTATAGGAAGTATGGTTTAAGGTCAGTGCTTTAGTAGAGCTCTGAGACTGCAGGTGATTAGAGAAGTGTTGAGAGGATTTAATTTTTAAATCTAGGCACAGAACTACTGCAGTCTCAAGGTCAACAGTGCCACCTCAAAGGCCAAAACTATCTGAGAACATTTGGCAGCTTCATACCTTGTCATTGCAATCACATCTTCCAGAAAAAACTGATCCACAGGAAACGTTCGACCTAGAAGGAAGCAGGAGAATAAATCCACATGCCATACAGCACACCAGAAAACCACAAGAGACAGAAGGTTATCATTTCACACAGGTTATTATGTCATACACTGGCTTCACAGCTCTCATCTGTACTGCACTCTTCAGCACAGTTTCTGCCTAGGACAAACAGTGGCTATATCCCAAGCCTGGTTTGGTAACGTGCCCTTACATGGTCAGAGAAGGACTGATATGCTTACAGGAACATAACTTATGAGGCTATGTGTTTCTGCTACACTCCAGGTAATAACTTAGCCATTTAAAAGACAACATTGGCTCAATGTGTACACATCCAGCTAGACCCTGTCACTGCTTGCTTTTCTCAAGGACAGAGAATAATCTTCAGCTGTTGTGAAACTAGCTCAGGGAACCACAAATGTGTCATGCATGCCATGTCTTTTTTGCCTCTTGGGGAAGGAAATTCTGCTGGTATAGAGACAGCACCAAAAAACCTCTAACTCCAAGCCTTCTCTCTCCTAAATCTCATTGGTCTCTCCTCCTAAGGCCTTGGAATCATAGTTCTTGTATAAATCCTCATCTTGCCACGTTCCAAATCCGCCCCTTACACTTGAAGCAAGAAACATTTGGCAAGCAGAAATACTGAAAGCAACCCCCTAAGCCAAGGAATGTGACAAGGTAATAGAAAGGAATGGTTTTCACCTGGTATGTTAATAATTGGGCAGGAGTGAAAGTACTGAGAAAAGAGCTCTGCATTCAAGGTGGCACTCATCAGGATAATGCGCAGGTCTGGCCTCTGAACCATTATGTCCTTCAAAACCAGCAGCAAGAAGTCACTGAAGAACACAAGCAAAAAGACATCTAAACTTCTTCAGTGTTACCTTTCAGAGTGTCTGTTTTCCCCTCTCCTCATTCTGTCTACTTTCCTGGTGTTTTCAGTAGCACAGTGATACCACCCCAGAAGCATGAGCAGCTCAGAATGGCTGGAGGCTAATAATGCAGTAAATGAATGGAAGGCAATCTGGTTACTTTTGGTTTCCTTTTCTAGAGTGTCAGGATTACACCTGACAAAGCCCTTTAAGCAACAAAAAGCTCTGCCTACCTTATCAATCAATTACATTAATGACAACACAGGAACATTAGATACCAGTTTAACTCAGAAGTAACAGATGAGTCATTTTGGTTCCTTTCTCTCACTGGAAGAGCTATTCAAACTTACCCAATCTTCCCTGCTCACTGATTTGTTCCCTACATACTTCCAAGTTTTTGTGGCATGCCTAAGAAGGCTGACCTGAAGTGATTTCAGATGAGAAGGAAAAAGAACCCCCAAGAGATATAGGCCTTTTTATGAGGCTAAAGTATAATCTGACTTGTAGAACTACAAGTCACAGCCAGAGCCTCCTGGAAACCCACTGCATTGCAGTGTTTCACAAGGAGAACATCAAAGAAAGGGACCCTTGCCACTTAGTTTACAGAGATACTGGCAGACATTATCATCTTTTGCCTGGCATCAGCACTCAGTAAGTAGAGTAAAACTGCAGGAGGCTGGAGCAGGGTAGGATGAGACTGTCTAGAACTAGTGAAACCTATAGACTGGAAGAAAACCTGAGCACTTGCCCCTTGCAGGTGCTCTGCTGAGGCCTGCATCAGGAGAAACAATTCCCAAAAGGGCATGTGAAGAATCAGGGTATTTGGGAAAAGCTGAAACAAGGGAAGGGTAAGAATCAGACAACTGTGGTTAAAAAGCTCCTTAACCCTCCAGCCCCAGCTGAAGCCTCTTTTCAATACCACTGCCATGTGATGGCACATTGGAGGTACAGAAATTTAAGAGAGATGTGCTGGCTTTGCAAGCTGCTGCAACACAGCTTTCCACTGGCCAAACACAAGAACCTAAAACCAGCCTCCCACAACACTGTCCCAGGCTCAACAAGCCTGACTTCAGTTACTTGCACCTGAGTCACCTTTATCCTTCTGATGATGTTTTTTGTTTTACACTTTGCTTACAGGATAAGAGATTATTTACCTTTCTTCTGTTCTTTCATGAACTTCATCAACAATAACGTGTGTGACTCCCTGCAAAGTCAGATCTCCTTCCAGCCTTCTCAAGAGCACACCAGTAGTGCAGTACAGCAGTCTGGTAGCTGAGGACTTGAACAGTGAGAGAAAGCATACAGCTGACTTTGTGCAACTTAACATAATGCAGAGAGAATATGTGTTGCTCTAAAGCATTCTGTTTCAAGAAAGGGAACAAGCAATTCCTGCTGGAGATGGGCTGATGACTACAACTTGAGAACATCTGCTTCTTACCAAGGGGCACTGCTGACTGTTAGGAGGAAACAACAAACCTGAACTGTTTTTCCTGTGGAAGTTGCTCTCTGATAAATCTGAGCTATCCCTAGAAAGATTTAGTGAGGTCTTTTGTTTAACATAGTTCTTAGAAAGAGCAATCAGCTGCAATGTAGACAAAATTTCACTTCCAAGACAACAGTGTGAATTCACACCCCAATTCTGGCTCACTGAAGCTGCACCTTCAAGCTCCCCTTGAGAGACAAATGGAAATGGAGTCAGTAGGCTTCCAGGGGACACAAGCATTACTCATGCTATTGGACTCCCTTACTTGTCTCAACAGAAAGTAAAACAAGGCACAGTGCTGCACTCTCGTTCTGTAACATGAGATGAAATGAAAGAGAGCAAACATATTCCATCCTATAAACTACAGGTGACACAGACTTACTTATCTCACTGTATGGCAGCCATAGGGCAAAGATTCTCTCTCTGCTACAGAAGCACTGAGCAGACTGTAAAGCCCCAAGCAAAGCACACAAACCTTTACACTCTCCAGGCGAATCTGGTAACCAACAGTGAGTCCAACCCTCTCTGTCCTTTCTTTGGCCACACGTTCAGCCACGGAAACGGCCGAGATCCTGCGAGGCTGAGTGCAGATGATGTTTGCAACTCTGCTTGGAGATCCTTGCAATGAGGCATCCAAAATAAACTGAGGGATTTGAGTGGTTTTCCCACATCTGCATGACAAAAACCAGGGACTAATTAAAAAAGAAACCAAACCCAAAACCCAAACCACACCACAAACACAGCACCTTCCACCATTTCCAATCTGCTTTGTTTCATTGCTGTCATCCTTCACATGAACCCATGTAGGACTGCTGTCACTGGGCACAGAGGGACCATGACCCTAACCTTTTCAGGACATGAATACACATTTCACTTACCCTGTCATGCCACTCACAACAAGAACTTGGTGGGTCTTCAGAAAATCAAGAATTGTTTCTCTCTCTTGCCATGCAGGGAGCTTCTGTCTCTCATACAGCATGGACTGGAAGTGCCTAGAAGACTGATGTACAAAACCAGACAACATGGCAGTAAGAACACCACAGGAGTGGAAGAGAACTACTTGAAAAACAGCCTGTAGCTTAAATATTTCTTTTTCTTACATAAGAATGAAAAGAGAGAGTCTACTCTGTATATTTTACCTGTCTGAGCCGAAACTGTGTGCAGATTTTAACATTCTCGTTATAGAGAGACTTTGCTTGCACATCATACTTTTTGGAAAGCTTTTTCTTGAGGTTCACATAACTCTCATTCTCCATAACAACTTGTTCAGGCTCATCTTCCTCCTCTTCCTCTGCCACCTCCTCTTCTCGAGGCTCTGACACTGCTGAGGCTTGAGAGAGAGAGAACATACAGTTAGGTGTTGTTCTTACTAAAGAACAGGAGCTCATCAGCACTGCAGAAAGGAGATACACGTTCCAGGAGCATTCTCAACAAAGAACCATGTTAGACTGGAGCTGAGGGGTCTACAGGACTGTTTTTCACATGCACTTACTTCAACTTAGCCTAAGTCCACCCTTACAAAGTTAAATTTGAGCAGGTGTTGGTAATTTGAAGCAATTTCAAAGAAAAACAAAACCAAAACAGATTTTTTTTTTTTGGAACTCATGAGTAGCAGATGCACCAAAACTTGCAAACAACTTTCCCTTGTTCCCCTCCAAGCACACTTCTCTGGTCACTTTGGGTGAGCTCACACCACAACTCTCAATGGCTTTTTACTGATGGTGTGGAAAGAGGCATCTGTCACTCTGCCAACCCAAACTCATTAGCTCTCTGCTCCTTTAACTCAGTTCTTGCCAGCTGGAAACCTCTCTGCTGTAGCTTTATTCTGGAAGGGACTTCCTGAAGCAAAGAGAGATTCTGGGTCTGCCTCATCACATGACCTTAATCTCCAGAAAGAGATCTGGAACAGATGCTTCAACTGGGCTTTCTGCCCCCTTCTTCCATTTTCTAGGTTTCTTTAAAATCTTTTTGATGGTTCTTAGCCCAGAAACCATAGAGGGAACTTTAGTGTACCTTCAGACATTGGATTTGAGCCAGAGGGACTCTCTGTCTGTGGCTTTAGTGAAGGTGCTGTCAGCAGGGATGCAGGAGGAGGAACACTGTACTTGTGGTGAGTGTTTTTAAGGAACTCCCTTATTTCACATTCATCTTCTAAGCAAGTCACTAAGGTGTACACCACTGGTTCATGAGACTCTGCAGCTAGCAAGGCCTTTCCAAAGAGGAATTCAGCAATGTGTAAACGACAAGCAAGAGGTAGATTCTCATCAGTGGAATAAAATGCCACCAGAGGTGCCTGAAGTGGATACTTGTTTTCTTCAGGAAATCTTACTTCAAGTTCATACACAGGACCATCACTGTTAAGTCTGAGATGAGCATCATCTACAGAGTTCCTGGTTGGGTTTAGTGGATGGTTTGGAGGGAATTCATGTCCAAATCTACATTTTGAACCAAATCTGCAACCTCCCTGGAGATAAAATTTACATACTTCCTTTGAAGTCTGCTTTGCTGTGTCCCTAGTACAACCACCCTTTGGTTTTGATTTGCTGAGCCTGTTTGCTAGGTAATCCAACTCCAAATGAAATGTCCAAACACGATTTCTAATTCTTTCTACAAATTTTTCTCCATAGATTGACTGGAGAGCCAAAGCCTCTTCTTGTCTCTGTTCTAAACACTCTTCTTGACTGGCTTCAGCAGCTGTTGCAGAAACTTGCATCTTCTCTCCATACCTCTCAGTAAAGCACTGCAATAGCAAACACTCCAGTGATGCCCCAATATTACCATTACAAGACCTCAGCACTGTCCTACAACGCTCACTGTCAAAACCATACCTGCAACAGAACAGAGACAACATGGCAATGAGTGACACAGACTTGTCTGAAGCAAAACAACCACAGATCTCCTTGATTAGGCTCACAGTAAGGAAGCAGACATACTATTACTACTATTGGGGGAAAGAAAAACCCCACATCAAAATATTTATGCTGGTTTAAATGTCAGTGGCAGGCAGTCATTTGGTGTCTGTTGTTTTCAAGGTGACAAATTAGCTTATGGAGCAACTATCTCAACATGTCAAAATGTAGCACATCACAGTTACAGGATTAAATCTCCCAGTTGAAATACATAAATTAAACTCTTCAGGAAAAGCTGAGTCCTCTCATTTTTCAGCAAAGCAAAAATAGTTAATAAATGCTGATATCTGAGAAAATTGGATGAAGAACACATGCAATGTTTGGAAACATGACCTACCTGGAAGAAACACACATACTACAGCAATGCTCCCTGAGCTTCCCCAATATCTATTTCATTGCCTTGCAGAAAGAACTGAAAACTTTGCTGAAAAAAGACTGGAGTGATTTATTTTTCATAAAACCATTATTTTAAATTCACTGAGTTGAGGATTAAGTTTGCAGGTGATGCAAACTCATCAGCTCTGCACACAGAACTTCCCTGGAGTAAAGAGGAAGTCCAAGCACTGAAGGCTTACAGCATCAAGAGTGATTGACCTCTTCAGGATACAACTTATTCACCTGGATAGTTTGTGCACAGCAAATGAAGACACTTCATTTTCCACAATTCTGTGCTCAGCTGGCTCAGCAGATGACCTTGGTATTATGTCAGAAACTTCCTGATCTGTTGACCAGCACTGCTCATCATCAAGGTAATCAGGTTCATCATTGTCTTCACCACAACCAGCTACTCTGATAAAAAGAGTTATCAAATTAGAATGGAACAAAATTGTACTGTTGAGCAGACACAAAACTGCCTCTGCAGTTTTAAATTCTCCATTCAAATGGAGGATTCTGCTACCCCTTCCCCAGAGCTAGGATTGGAGAAGAACAAAGCACACTCAAACCCACAGGATCTGAGATGAAATGAAAAGTTAAGGGGAAAAAGAACACTTTTCATTTCTAAGAGCCTGCCTGTTCAAGCATGCTCAACTAGAAGAGGTAGAAGTGGTGCCTCCATTCAAACTAACTCTGATTCAGGAGCCAGCTCCTGCCCTTGAAGCTCTTGAAGAAGTTCTTTCACTCTTCTCTGATTCTCTGATGTCATGTGTATGGTCTGCAGAGGCATTCTGGCTTCAGGTCTCTGTTTCGTTTGCCCTCCTCTTCTGGCAGGGGCATTTGATCTAAAAATGAAACCAGAACATAACAATGACTTATTTGCCTGGCTCAAATAACCTTAACTGAATTGGGATGTGTTAGGACCCAACCCTGTAATTCAAACCAGGAAAACCAAAGTCCATTACCTAAGCATTACTCTGTTGGGTTCATTCCTATATGGCCAGGATATGTGCATCTGCACACACACACACATGTATATATGTATTTTATCCTACGTCAAATCCAAAGTGATTTAATAAACAATTTGCTAGGTAAAGCTGTTCCTAGACTACAGTAAAACCATGTATTTCTAAGCTAGACTGGTCAGAATACATTCAGGACACTAAATTAACTCTAAATTGCTTATTTTATTTTTACATGGTCCAGCTTCTGCTTTGTAATACGCAAAAAATAATATCCTGTGTTTGTTAGTGGTTTCTGATCAAAAGTGTTCTGAAAATTACTTTATGGCCTAAGAAGAAAAACAGGGGTTCTAGTCTCTTAAGAAAACCCAAAACCCAAAATCAAATCAACTAAAATCTTCCCAGCTATAAAATGTTAACCAAAAAAAGACACAAAAAAAATCTGCTTCATACTGAAAAAGCCTCAACTCTCCTTCATTCTTCTGTATATTCAAAGATGCCCAAAAACCAGCCCCCAAGTATCTTAAACATCTTTATGCCAATCCCTCCAAATTAACAGAAATACCTGGATTCCTGCCTTGGCTCCTTGAAGAGACAAAAATCATCTCCATCATCCCAAATTTTGCTTGAACACTTCCTACTTCCACCAAGTTGAGACTTGTTTGAACGGCCACTGCTGCCTCCACCTCTTCCTCCACCTCCTCTCCCTCTTCCTCCTCCTCTGTTGGGCTTTCCTCTTTTTCTCCCTGATGAACTCATCTTCTGTTGCTGAAGAAGGGAAAAATATTACTAATTATGAAGATGATTTAGCACATTACAAATGCCTGGACACATATTACAGTATTTGTTTTTCCACGTGACAAGAGAGGATCCCTTCTTAAACCACAGTTAACTCTCTGTATATTGGTGTATTCCTATGTGCCTGAAGCAAAGCACATTCTCCTAGATCACTGTTTAACAAGCTCTGTGGCTTTAGAAAATAAAAGCACTATTCCTCACAGCCATTCAACCCAAACCTGCAGGATCTCTGGTTAACAGGATGAGCCTACCAGCAGTGCTGACTAGCCTGGGAGCTCCAGTTCCGCCACTTGGATGGAATTTTCTCGGGCATGTGAGCCCAGAAGACAAACCTTCAGGGGAACTTTCACAGCAGAAGGCAGCCTATGCCCTGCCCCTTTTCAACTCTGGAGTTTGCAGGGCTGAGAGTAAAAGTCTGAAGAGGAGCTGAAGCCAAAGATACCATTTGTTTACACATTAACCTGCTCCTGACCCATCCCCTCCTGTAAGGAGCTGCCCAGATGGCTGAGCGCTCTGTGAAGCAGGGAAGTGATTATGGGAAGTGTTCTCTTGGAGAACAGAAGCTCTCCTCTCCTCACAGCAGCATCTTCACCAGTTCTGACACAAGCCCATTAATATTAAGCAGTTGTAGCCAGTAATAGAATGGCCTGACATTAACACATAACCAGCATCATGCTCCTGAAAACGGGAAGCTACTGAAGGGAGAGGTGAACAACTGTAGATGGTCTGGCAGGAGCTTACTACCTGGGTCTTTGTACTAGCACCTCCAGAGGTTGTTCAAGAACGGATCTTCACGGCCCAAGTGAGGGCTTAGAGAGTACAAGCAGTCTGGGGCTTGGGTAGAAGACAACGTCCCTTTTCGTGGCAGTTCTCCCCACCAGGGGTCCACCAGGAATGGGCAGGATTTAAGAGACAGGCTGACACTCAGAGAAGCCTGGCAGAAGTGAGGGAGGCTAAGAGGGTAAGCTCGGCAGCCGTCCCCGCGGACACTGTCACACAGGGTCTCAAGTCTCCTTCCTCTCAACAGACGTCATGGAGTCTCAGAACAACACGGCTCCGCTCCTCTGGGTCCCTTCCCAGGAACTAACTCCCCCAGCACGTCCATTTCCTGCACACCTCCTACGGGTGTCCGGTCACCACCACCCCACCCCCTGGGATCCCCAAACCTCTCTGAGCCTTACCCCTTCCTCCCTCCCTTCCCGAACGGTCCCTGTCACTGTCGCCTATTCCCGGTATCCCATCCCCTGCTCACCCTTCTCCCCATAGCCTCCTTCAAGCCCCCCCCCCCCGCGCACCCCCTTTCTCTCCACCTCCGCCCTTCACGGCACTATGACACCCACCTAGGGACTCCACCGCTCTACCCTACGCCCGCAGGAACACCTGTGTCCCCCTCCCCGCCGCTTACCGGCTCGGCACAGCCTCCTCTGCCCCGGAACTCCCCTGCCTTTGGCTGCCTTCCCCTTCCGGGCCGCGGCCTCCCTAGCACCGGCGGCACTTCCGTCCGGCAGCCAGGAGCGGGAGCGCTGCTTCCCGCTCCCCTCACAGGGCCAAACGCTCCCTGCTCTGGCATCGCTCCGATAATTGTGTGTGTGGTTTCCTGCTGCTGTGTGTTTGAATGTGTATTCTTGTGCATCTACCTGAATTTCAGCCAATAGCTGGAGCAGTGACACCGGTTGGGTCTGTCACAGCAGCTGCCGAGACAGGAAAGTGTCTTTTCATGTTCCCAACTAAAGACAAGTATAGTGAAAAACTCTCAGGAGGTGCCAATTCCTTCTGGAAGACATTAAAAAGGAGGAAACCTGTACCAGTTTCAGGGTGCCCAAATGAAGTCCAATTTGTGCTCACCTTCTGTAACTCTCCAGAACCCAACCCTTGCCACCCTCAGAAGCGTTTGCAAGGACAGTGTTCGTGTGATTGTACTTACCCTAGGCCAGGTGTTGCCTAGTGGGGTCAGGGCAGAGCGTAAGTGCAGGTGTAACATGGTAGTTCCTTCTCACAGGTCAAGCCCACAAACTCCAAGCTTCGGTACCAGATTGCTCCAAGACTCCTCTGCCATGCACCAAAGCTGCTTTTCTCTGGGAAGGGAAGTAAAAGAGAGAGAGCACAGGGTCAACCAACTACTATGTTTGTTTGCCTTTGGTCATCAAAGGCCTCTGCATAATGAATCTAAATCCTTTACTTTACAAAGCAGAAATACAGCTTTCTATTTGAAAACAAAACAAATAAAAAAACACACTAAAAAAACCTCAAAACCAAAAAACCAACCAACCACCAACAACAACCCCTTCCCCCCCAAAACCCCAAACAAACAAAACCACACACAAACCACAAAAACCCCAAACAAAAAATCCCCCACCAACAAACCACAAACCACCACAACATACCAGTGCTGTCAAGTGGAAAAATAAGTGTTTAGTGTTTGCTTGCCACATATTTAATGGAGTTTTAGTAAATACCTGTCCTTGCCTCCATGTGCAGACACAATGTAGAAATGCTATTCTTTCAGGTGTGCCTTCAAATTCTCTGCTCATTGTACTAGGATTTGGAAAAATCTTGGGCCTTGTGGATTATTAAAAAATGGGGGGGAAAAAAAGCACATTATCAGCAGACTGAAACATACTGAGCCATCTGAAACAAAACAGCCCATGGATCATTTGGCAATATAATGCCTTTAAGCCCTTTTTCTTAAAGCTGCCTATAGATAAATCTCTATTTGAAAAGTTCTGTTTACAGATTCATGAAGCTAAATGTTTTCCTTTTTTTACTAATTAAGAAAATTAAAATCCCTAGCTTGAGCTGTTTGTTGAATTCACATGTCTGTTTGACCCAGGAAAAATGCACTTTCCAGCAAACTCCTTCAGAATGACCATTTTACTGTGTTCAATTTGGTTGTGATTTGCTCCAGAAACAGCCAGCTGCAAAAAAAGAAAGTGTCCTCTTTCCCTTGAGAGGTGGCAGCATCTTCCACAGAGCTTCTGTTCATCTAGGAGCCTACCCTTTCAGCTCCTTCACTAGGACTCCCCACCACCACATCTAGCTCTGCTGCACAGCAATTATCCTGATTTAGGCTGTGCAGTTTTACAGTTCAGGTTTTCTGCCTGAAGGGTATCTTGGAAGCAGATCTTTGTATTTCAGAGAGAAATTGGTCTGTCTTTTTTTTAACTGTTCCTCCTCATTTATGTCTCTCAGCTCTTATGCTTCAGAGTAACTCACAGGACTGGCTCAAACCCTTTTTGACACCCCTGGCCTTTGGGTTTCTTGCATTTTCCCTGTGCTTTCTTGATGCTCTTTGGAGCAAAGAGCCCTGCAGAACCATAGGGAAACAGAAGAACTGGAGCAGGTGCATAGGGCTGCTGCCTCCCTCTCCAACCTCCCTCCAAAGCCCTGCATTATTTTTACTCAAAAGCAGTTTTTCATCATCTAAGAAGCAACAGCAAATACCCAAGTGGTCGTGGTTCCTGTTTCCCTGCCTTGGCTACTTCAGCAACTTTGCTCTTGGCCTCAGGATGAAAGAAGGGGAGCCCTCTTGGCCCTGGCATCCTTAGGGAGGCCATGCACAGAAGGAGGCTGAAGGTGTTCAAGAAAGCAGGGAGGACCTGATCCTGTCTCCCTCTCCCCAGCTGCAGGCTGCCATACAGGAGGTACTGAAGAGCCTCTGAGCTTGGCCAAGTAGCAGAAACCACATCAGCCCCCAGCTCTCACCACACGGCTCCCTCTGCCCATCACCTCCCAAGGCTTTCCACCCTCCCTCCACAGCAGTCTGCAATACTAATTAAAAAGGCAGGAAAAAAAAAAAGTCAGTATCATCTTCTTCCAAGCACACAGTCCTGGTTTTTGCATGGAGATGTGAGGATGTGACCTGAAGATTACATAATGAGAAGGCATTTGTTATGCCTGCATTTGGAATCAGTGATTAGCATGTGACAGTCCCATCCTGGGAACGTCAAGCCACCATTGCTCTCCTCTCTCTCCTCTCTTGCACACTGCTAATTCCCAACTCTAGCAACCACCAGTGCTGCAGGATCTTCAACTAGCCTGGGGTAAGTTTCCAATGTACTCGGGCTGGAATGAGAAGTGGGATTAATAATGGCATTTTGGACATTATTGGGAAAAGCCAGAACAGGAGCTGTGGGATGTTGCATGTACAGCAGATAAAATGGTATTTTGAAAGTATTTTGCATCTCCAGTGCCCAGAGTTATTTGCAGCTGATTTCTTCTAAGCCTTTGTATGGAGATCTAGCTTCTTAGCGTGGTGGAGGATCTTGTGTGGCTGCATTTATAGGAAGGTTCCTAAAATACCAGGTTAAAGAGACCTTTTTTGCTCTTACCATTTAAAAGCTAAATTGAAGTATCACATTGAATTGGAGTACTTGAATGACAGCTGTGTTAGACAGTTGGAGACAAAGCATGACAGTGATGAGAGTAAATCACTGATTTTTTTGCTCCCTTTGGAGGACTTGGGGTTATTTTTCCAGATGGGATATGTAAACCAGCCAGCACTCTGAGCTGGCAGGACTAAGCCAGGCACCAGAAAATCTCAAGCATATATTGAGGAAAAACTGGGGAAGTTTTACAAGTGAAGCAGCAAAAGTGTATATGGATTCCTCTGCACCATTCTCCATGTCATGAGTGCAGATGCAGAAGGGGATGGAAAGCCAAACAAATAGTAACTGTTTTCCATCAAGGTTAGGCTGAAAATGCTTTACTGTACTTTGCCTGCTTGTATGCTGATGCTCAAGGGATTCAGCCTGTCTTTGTGATCCTCTGCACAGTTGATTGTTTCTCCCAGTTGTGCCATTCCATGTGGGGAATGTGCCCAGGGCACAGCTAAAGAAGGCAACCTACTGGGACCTTCCCATCCATACCTTCTCCCTTGGGGTTCTCGTGGGCAGTGGGTGCTGGCTTTCACATGCTGCCTGCTCTGCCCTGGGGGGGTGCAGGGCACCAGCTGCTCCTTGTAAAATTCTTTGTTGCACAGAAGTAGCCAGAATCAAAATCTGTTTTGCTCAAGGACCCAAACTTGGCTACCTTCTCCTCAAAATGACTAGAGGGTGAGGTTTAGCTGCTTTAAGAACAACACTGCATATTTACATGTTCTGGAAGCAAATAGCATTTTTGCCATTCTTTGGAATACCTATCTGGAAAAGAAATTGAGATTATATATATATATATATATATATTTGGCAAAGAGGGCTGGATCAGACAGCACAGGAGAGGCTGAGGGAGTTGGGTTGGTTCAGCTTGGGGAAGGGAAGGCTGGGGAGATCCTACAGCCACCTCCAACTACCTAACAGGGGTTATAGAGCAGACAGCCAGGTTCTTTTCACAGACACAAGGAAAAGATAAATTGCCATGGGCACAAGCTGCAACAAGGGAAACCTTGACTGGTCATAAGTTAAAAATTCTTTCCCAGGGGAGCACTGCAGCCCTGGAACAGGCCCAGAATGGTTAGAAGTCTCCAGCCTGGCAGATACTCAGATCTTGACTAGATGTGGCCCTGAGCAATTTGATCTGGCTTTGGGGTTAGCCCTGCTTTGAGGCCTGATGGGTATGCTGGTGGCTGCACCTCTCCCAGTGTGACCTCAAGGAAGAGGAGCACAAATGCTTATTGCTGGCCCCATTTCAGGGGCCCTGATGGTGCCATCACCTTCCTCCCTTGGGAGTTCCACCCTGGAAAGCTGTCAGGTTGAAATGATGTGGCCCTCAAGCTGTGCTTGCTGATTGCACCAGAAGCAACTGCTTCTGCAGCCATTTCCTAAAGCCACCCAAGCTCTTGCATCTTTTGCATCTCTCTCATCTGTGTGGTGCTATGTCCCTTTCTCTGTGCCTGCTTTCCTGCAAACATCACCTCAGGCTTCTCCAAACCCACCAGAGCTGTGTCAGCAGAGCTCTGGGCTGTAATTACACTGGCCCCTTCAATCCCAGTAGCAAAGCTAACCATAACTCACATCAGCCTGAGGCATACCTATGTCAAACAGGAATGGAGGTGGGAGGTTATTCCAGACTCCTACATCACACCTAGTTTCCTAGTTAGGCTGGACAAAAGCAGACTTGAATTAAGCCCTGGGGAGAGGAAGCATGGATGTGGGGCAGTGCCCATGCTGATTGGAGAAGTGTGAGCTGGTCCAGTCTATTTTTCTGGGGCCCTGCTTGTGTCAGGAATCAGGCATCATCTCAAGGCTGTTCCCAAGGTCTAACCCCATTACCACACTGATGAGATGCTTCATCAAGGGAGTGACTTGGCCATGGCATCATGCTCTGTTGCCTCTGGTTTCCAGAGAGGCTGCAGCTCTACACATCAAGGTGCTTTGCAGAACTCCTGTCTCTCCAGAAGTTAGGGAGACAACTGGCAGAGAAAGCAGGGATGGCAGCACAAATGCCTCCAAAAGCACTGGCAGGATTGTGCAGCAGCACTGTGAAGGCAATATCTCTGTGGCCCAAACACCAATTTGGAGGACATCTGGGGTAATGAGTTGCAAACCAGCAAAAAGCAGAGCATCTGTGCAAGATGTTCAGGTGCCTTTCAAAATACATCTCATTTTGCTTCCATGCTCATACAAGAAACATCTTGCTGAACAAATAGTCTTTGTGGGATTACACAGTACCTCTTAATCACTCATTCACATAAGCACAAATGGCCTTGGGCTAGGAGGGAAGTGTTTGTACCAGCTCTGCTTGTAAAGGCACTGTGAACCCAAACAGACCTTTAGGATGCCTCATTCCCTCTCAAATCCCTCCTCCTCCCTCTGTTTTCTGAACTCTGAGCATCTCCACACAATAAACCCTTTCTGCATCTTTCTGCACTCAGGGTTCAGACCTGCTGACCCATCACAGGGCTCACATGTGGGGAGCTCTAAGCCATGGGATGTTCCCAGTGACCAGCCAGCACCCTCCAGTGAGGACAGGAGTCCCTGCCAGGACGTACACCCTATAGCAGCCATGGATTCAAACAAACATGAAGGTAAAGCAGCCTCTTATTTCACTTCTTGATAGCATGAAAGACAGTGAGGAAGAAACCTGCCCTCATATGACCTGTCTGTCAGCCAACCCTGCAAGAGCTCCCCTTAATCACAGCAGCTGTGGCCATATGTGCTCTTCTTTTAGTTCTGTAAAAATATTTAGGGGTTGAAGTTTTTTCCTCTCTTATTTTAGAATCATCTCTCTCTCCCCTCTGGAAAATAATCCTGTGGCACATATAACATCCCTTGTGGGAAGTCATTCCCTCTCTTGCCTCACAGACTCATCCCCCTGCCTTGGGATGTAGAGAGACTTCTGTCAAAAGCTGTGTCTTACATGAAGGCACAGTGACAAAGGATCATCTTCTCTTTCCCCATGTTCTGTTGCAAGGGGTTCTTGTTCATGTCAGTGCCACAACCCAGACTGCTGCACCAGTCTCAACCTTGCAAACCTCACCCAGGCCACCCTGCCTGCATGCAACCAGTCCTGCTACAGCCAGCAGCACTTCTAGAAACCCTGCAAAGGTCAGGGGTTTCAGGTCCAGTGTTTTAGTGGTTATCAGCTTTAGATGTTCATCTTGCAGAGGAATGTGGGGCTGGTGGTACTGCTTTGCACCCCAACTCCTTTGCAGCACTGTGCTCTGCCTTGCCACCTCAGAGGTGACTGTGTCCATATGCTGAGGAACTCCTGAGACTGTGAGGAGCAGGGGGAGAAACTTCAGGAGTACTCCTAACTATCAGCTCAGGAGAGAGCCTGGACCATGGCTTCCCCTCTTAAAAGATGCTTTGTGGTGCCAAAATTCATTCATTTCCTAGGTAATGAAAGAGTTAATTTCTCTATTACAATTCTTCTAATTTGACTAAATTAGGTCTGTGTAGCTAAGCCCCTGCCCTACAGCAGACTGAAAAGGAAATTAAACCAGGGATTTTTTCCAATTAATTGGTGTGCTCCCAAGGGCTGCAGACCTTCACTGCAGCAACTGGGAGATAACCACAAAGCCCCTTGCTTCCCACAGTGCAGCTGTGAGGAGCCTCCTCCTCTACTCCAGCTCTTAGCACTGACTTTATAGAAGTGATCTGGGTTTTGACTGGGTACATGGAGAGAGTGCTTCTACTCATGACCAATGTGGGAGGTAAAAAAAAAAAATCACTGTAGCAGGGATCCTCTCCCCACTTCTGGTCTTGCTTAGGAGCAGTTGCTTGCTTTGGGTGTCTCCAAGGACATTACAGACTGATCCATATCCAAACCCAAATGAAAGACCCCTACAGACCTCTCCAGGGCTTGGGCTGAGCCCACTGTGTTATGTATCAGATTGAAAAACACCCAAAGAAAATCCAAGGAGAGAGAATGGCTCTTCCTTACTGTTCTGTGCTTCAACCTGATGCTTATAGCCCTTCACAAAGCTCAGCATTCAATATCTCCACTACTTTACAAACCCAGCATCACCTTTTCCTCCCCAGGATCTAGTCTGTATTGTGCTATAAATTAAGAAACAGCACTAGCTGGTTGTGCTCTTTTTGGGTCAGTTGTTACTATCCAACAATAAAAACCCAGCAGTAACATTTACATCAAAAAGACAAGTACCTCAGTTTTCTGGACTCAGGAGGATCTCAGCACACACCAGCTGCCTTCTCAAGCCTCAACTCCAGGCATCATGAGAAAGTTTCATCATTCACTTCAGGCCAAAAGTTGGTTTCTAGTTCATGGGGTTGCAGAGAAAATCCAGGAAAGAAGATCCAGAAGGGCCAAAGCTGAGAATGAAAACAACCTGTCATTTAGAGGATGAAACCTGGGACTTGGTGTGGGCTGGCTGAGGAGTTTTGACCCCTAACAGCTGGCACTTTGGGTCATGGTTACCTCTCCCAGTCAGCTTGCTGCTCCTTGCTTTCTCCAGGAGAAATCTTGGAGGATATTCCCCAGAGGGTCAGTGTATGACCCTGCTCCCCAAGCCCACAGCTGCAAGGAAGTCACACGTGGAGAGAGAGAGGCACAGGACCTCTCCTCCTCTGCCTCTCACTCTGCCAGTCACTGGAGAATTTGCTCACATTCCTCTGAATCAGGACAAATCCTAGAGACCAGAACAGGGCCAACTCCTAGGTGCCCTTGGCAGTAACCCATATTCCCCCTCAGGGGTAAAGAAATCAGGACGTGGCTGTGCCTTGTAAAGCTCTGAATTCAAGGCTTCAGCTTTCCACCTTAGGCACTGTCTGACTGCACAGAGTCCTCCCTGAACCCTGTCCAAGCCTCTGCAGGACTGAATTTCTGTGGTCTTTAAGGCTCAGGTGGGTAAGGCACTGAGCATTTGTAGCCAGCTTGGAAAGAGAGAGCTTGGCTGCCCCTAGATGTCTCTGACTGACAGCTGAGAAGCAAGTTCTTGGAGGCAAAAGAAAACCCACCTCATGAAGTGACATGGCCCAGGGGAGGTGACAGGACAGCAAATGAGGGGAATTTAAAGTCTGATTTAGACAAGCCATTCCTATTTTAGAATTGCAGTTTATTTTACAAGTGGTATGCTGTTCACATCTCCTAAAGTTGAGGCTTGAGTCCTTTAAAACTGATTTGTACCTCAAGAGGGACTGCAAATCCTTTGTTCCAATTATTTATAGCAACCATAATAAGTCATTTTAATTGACTGAAGTTCTTTATTCCCACAGGAGAGACTGAAAGTGTGCCTGTGGCTACCCCTGCAACACAGATTTCCCAGGTAAAGATGAGCAAAATGCCCTAAATAACTCTAATAGTTTAAAGAGTTACTAATAGAGAAACAAGAGTTAAAAAGCTAAATTAAGTGGCAGGGAAAAAAATGCAGGCACTTATAAGGAACATGGCAACTAAAAGGTGCACACTGCATGAATAAATGTCACACATATCACATCTTGGGCCTCACCTTAAAGGACACTTAGTACAATTCCTCTGCTCACAAGCAGTTGTGTTTAGATAGGTGATTTGTGAGCTCAGCTAATTAACTAGCTGGCATTATTAGCTCCAATTAGAGAATGTCAATTCACTGGGCCAGAGGGAGATTTTACAGCTGAGCTCTGATGAGCTTTCACCAAACCTGATGGACTGTCCCAGGAGCAAGGATGTGTCATTGACATAGGGTGGGGCTGTCTTCCCCAGCAGGGGCCAAGTCTCCCGGAGGGCTCTGGATTATCCTGGCAGCTTCACACCTCCTTGGACCACGGGCTGCTCTTCTTGCCTGATAATCCAGGGCAGCCCTGCTAGCCAGAATGTGAAGTCTTGCTGCATGCCTCTGTCTGGCTCCCCAGCCAGGAGTGTGGAAACCCTGTCTCTGAGCCCACATTGGCTCAAGGTGATCAGGACTTCCAGAGCTCTGTGGCCACTCTGACATTCTCGCTGCAATTAACCACCAAGATTGCCTATGCCACAGCCTAGGGAGCATCCTTCCTGTAAGATGCAGTTTCAGTGTTTCCACAGTGATGCTTCCTACATATTTCCAGTCTGCAGGAAATGCAACAGAGTTTTGAGCACTTTAAACCTTGGTCTGATTCAATCTGGAGCCACACTCTGAAAGAGAAACACATCCCTGAACTGGAAACCTTGACTGTTTGAGACCTCCCTTGTTGTCACCACTGCAACACTAATGCCTGTAATTGCTTGGGAGCACACCACAGCAAGTGGATGCTGCTTCCCATTAACTAGCCAATGCTCTTCTTGTCTCACCTGCTTTTCCTGTCTGAATATCTCCAAAGAGGAGCTGTCACTGGGTTGCTGAAGGGGCCAGCACAATGGACCCAACATGCATGGAAAGCTAGCACGTTGTTGGGCCAAGGTGCTGGGAACACCAAAGCTACACACATGTAGCTTTCCACAGAATCCCAGCTGGGAAGTGGATACCCTAAGGAATCCTTTAAATGGAAGTTACCAGCTGGCTTTCCCCTTCTGCTTCAGTGGGGGCCCTGTGGACACTGCAGCTGCCAAAATAGACTGCACAGATGTGAAACAAGATGAGTGCTTTCAGCTCCCTTTGCCTCCATCCTCTCTTCTGTCGTTACCCTCCTGCTCTGCCTCTCTTCTTACCATCCTTGCCTAGGAATATAAAGACTGGATATACTCCTAGGGCCAGCCAGGTTCCCTATCACTGTAAACCAGCACAGCTCTGCTGCTTTTCTGCTAGGAGGCATTGCAAGCCTTCTAATGCTTGGCTGTCGAAGTGCGACCCTTAAAGGTAGGAGTTGGTAGCTGTGCTAGAAATCAGTTGTTCCCTGGTAAAGGAAGAATCAGATTCAGGCTTTGTGGCAAGTGTTAAGACTTTGTGCCTGATTAGTTTCAGGCACTGTCTGCAGGCAGCCCTCTTTTGGGTGATTTACTTACTTCTTCAGCTCAGCCACCTAAGGAGATATGCAAAGTGATGAAGGGTAGATAAACTGGGGGAAATAACACAGACAGTACTCCTTCATGGCCACAGAAGGGTTTGGTTTTTTCTAGGCTATAACAGAATTATTCCTGTGCAGTATTTCTTCATCATGAGCCTGTTTTCTACTGGTTTTGGCAGTCTTCAAAACAAGGTCCTTGAGAGCAGGCCCTGCTTTGTCAGCCTTGAGGGCCACACTCCAAAGGCAGGTGGGGGCTGAAATGTGTATCTCATCCTAAATTATTTAGATGCCTAAATACTTTTTTTTTTCCTTAACAGTTCTAAGGACTCCTGGTGATCATGCAGATTCATTTATCCTCTAGCCATTAGGTCAACTTAAGTTGTGTTCCTTAACTTCCAACTTCAATGTTAAGGTATTTATTCCCATGAATAAGTAAGCCAGGGAAACACACCACAGTTAAACTGTTTGCCAGGTTTCCATGGTAGTATAAAATCTGTCTTTTTTGGTATGTGTTGCACTGTAGAAACTTTAGAAACAGTGAATTGGCTTTGACTTTCCAGGTGTTCACAAACCTGTGAAATCCCTCCAGTCCTGTAGGCAAAATACATGCATGAGCTGATGCTTCAGTGGCTTCCATTTATTGTTACAGCCCATGGGGTTTAAAGGATGGTTTTCTACAGCTTGTCATTGGAAATGAGCTCAAACTAAAATCCACAACTCAAGCACTACACTGTGCTTGGCAAGAATTAAAAGATAATGTATTGTGCCTGCACCACTCCACTCAACATTGGATCAACCTTGAATCCCATGCTACAAGGCTGTTCGTGTTTCCTTTCTATGCTTTGAGGGCAGCTGAGGAGAGAGAGCTCTCAGGGTTTCAGCACTTCATGTCCACCCCTGGCAGATGTGGCTGATTGGTGTTGCTGGCTGCTTTCACCCATCAAGCAGAAACAAAGGGAAATGCAAGCCTTAGATGCATTTCAGTGTCTGAAATAGTCACTGCAAGCTGCATGGGGCTGAAGAAGGATGTACTGGGGCAGGACAGACCCAGGCTGAGATCTGGAGCACTGGGAAGGAGACACAAGGAAACCAAGCTAGCATCCTAACAGCAAAAGCAGAGATTAAGTCAGCAGTGAACCCCAAAATAAGACATGTTTGCTCTTAGATGCAGAAAGCATTTTGGTCCAGCCTCTCACACAAATCTTTCTTTTGTCTGCCTGAACTCTGCTCCCACAGAGTATTTCAGCACACACGGACACCAAAGTCTCTGCAGCTGTCCTTATTTGCTGACTTTTCGTGATGCCTAGCAGTTTTTGACACTGAAAGCTGTAGAACAGCAGTGACTCCCACCCCTGTACCCTTCACAAAGAATCTGTTTGAGCTTACCCCCTTTCTGGAAGCATCCAGGGAGGATATGGCCAGGCTTGTAGGCAGAAACATTTCATTTTGGGCTGTTCCTCCCCTGGTATTATTCTCCAGTGCCAGCTTTTGAACTGCTGCACTGCTAGCAAGACTTGAGGCTGTAACATCTCCATCCTGAAGCAGATTTCCAAAGGATATCCTATAGGATAGATCAGAATAGTGTATTTCAGTCAGAAGGGATGGATCTGACACAACACCCCTTTTCACCTGAAGGAAAGTGTGTGATGCCCTGCCCTGATGCAGGCTAGCAGGAAGACTGCCTTGCCAATGTCAGCTCAGTGTGGAAGGGTGGCAGGCACCTGTCAGTAGGGCTGAGATTATTAAAATCTTGCACAGGTGCAGTACTTATATCCCTCTACTTCTCCAGGCATATATGTTAGGATGTCTGATGATGCTAAAACTATCTGGACGCCCATCAGAAACAGTATAGTCATTGCCTGCCCTAGCAGCCATGGCTCCAAGCAGCCCCTCTAACCCTTCAGGCTACGCTCACAAGTCACAGGATGATAATTACTGTGACACAGGGGTGTCTCAGGAAGGTGTCCACTATGGCCAGGAAAGGGGGTGGGGGTGAAGGGGCTCAACCAAGGGGTCTGGAACTCCAGCTAGCTTGGGGAGTCAGAGTTGACTGCCTGAGGAGGGAAGATATCCTCAGCCTCCTGCTCCTCTCTGCCCTGCCCCAGCTTCTGTCACTCCCACTCCTCTTACCCAGGCAGCTCTGGGAACATGTGTCCAGCTAGACCAGACTGGGGGCTGTGGAGTAAGAGCTGGGGTAGGAGTGGGGATGTCAGGCAGATGTCCTCTGTAAAGACACTGCCTTGATGCAGAGGAGGATGGTGCATGCCATTGCCCCGAGGTATCGGAAGCCATCTCTGCTCCATTTACAGGACTCAAGCGCCTGAGTTCCCCTGGGTGGCTGCCCTCTTACCATCAGTGCTCCAGTTTTGGACTGAGTTTATAACCAGATGTTAGGCCGAATTTCTGTTGTAAAGGTAAAAACCACTGGTACCTAAGCGCCTGGGGGCCGCGACCTCACCTTGGGCTTTGTGCAGGCAGAACTAGTGCCTGGCTCACAGCAGCGGGGGCAGAGTTCAGGGTCGCCAGCCCGAGCTGCCCCGAAAGAGGGTGTTCCCCACTTACCCCTCCACGAGCTGCCTACCTCTCCCCTCACTGCCCACCTCCACAACTGCCTTGTCTGCTTGCTATGCCAGCCTGGCTTGCCCCGGTCTGTCTCCTGCTTTGCCCGGCTATCAACCGGCTGCCTCCAGCTTAGGTTGTGAGCTCTTCCAGCAGCACTAGGGCCTCTAGGGACAGAATAAAGGGAGAGTGGGCACAGCATGTCTGTATGCCAAGGGAAAACCTCCCTCTCCCTCCCCACCACGAGTTAAAGAGCTGCTTCCTTCCCTGGAAAGGGCCCACTAACCAAGGACAGAGCTCATCCACAGCCCTTGGAGAGCAAGGAGGTGTTACACCTGTCTGGGGAGAGAGCGCCAGCCCCACAAGCTTGTGGGAGAGGAGGACTTGCTCAAAAATGGACATGGTCTCAATTGCTCAGCTGCTTTGGGGATTGATAATCTGGCTGCTGTTATTGCAAACCTTCCTGGCATGTTTCAGGCTGTCCTCTCCTTCTACAGATTGACAGGCTGCAAACTGCCAGGGAGCCCGGAACTTTAAGTCTAAAGATGGGCACATTGACTGCCAAAGATAAGCGCCTCCTACCTTGTACTGAGGCTGCAGCACTGGCTGTACCTCCCCCTATGTCTCCCAGCCATGTCCGGAGGAGGAGAAAGAGGACAGCACCTTACAGGATGGGTTACACCCAGCCTTCATGCCACTCTGAACCTCAGGGGACAGGGTGACCCTCAGGGACACAGCCACCTACGTATGGGAGGAGGGACTGAACTCACCCTGTTTGTGGTTCCTCTAGTTGCAGGCATTAGCCTCTGAGCTGAAGGCAGGTTTCACTGAAGCGATGCAGGAGCTATCCCGAATCCAGCATGGCGAGTACGCCCTGGAGGAGAAGGTCAAGAGCTGCCGCTGTGCCATGGAAGAGAAAGTGGCTGAGATGAAGAATTCCCTCAACACCTTCAAGGTAGGAGCACTGACTTGTGGAAGGGCTGCATACCTGCCACATTAGCTCAGGTAGAGTGGGGCAGCATTCCCCTGCTTCCATCAATCCTTTCTGCCTGCAAAGAAAATGAGCTAGCAATGGTTTCAGATCTATCTGGTGTACTTCCTTTGGCTTTGTGTCTCCCATGCCCTAGCCTGTTTAGCCTTGATGAGCCATGAGGCAATGCTGTGAGCTACCATGGACACAAGCAGCCCTTCCTCTGGGCTGAACATGCAATGGGCATATGGCTGCTGCTGGGCCACCATGCCATACTGCTCACTGGGTCAGGTCTCCTGCATTTCCTCCAGGAACCAAAGCCACTGGGGAGCAGGCAATTAACATGAAACCCTAAAACCTTTTGAAGTTGCATTCCCACACGGCTGGGAGGAAGTGCTGCCTGGTTTGATCTGACCCAAGAGGATAAAGACAAAAGACTGGAGAGAGAGCCTAGCAAGAAGGCTTGATGTAGACTTTAAACCAGCCACCATCTCCATGCAGAAACTGGAGGAGGCAGGCAGAGGAACTGTGTTATTGTTTTTATGGTAAATCTTTCCCATGGGGTTTTGCTGAGTCAGTAGTACCTTGTGAAGTTAAAAAGGGCTGCTTACTGGAAAAGCCCATTAATGTGACAGGGAGAGATGGATGACACTGGGCAGCAGGAGCCCTGTGGTCCTAGATGAGCAAGGGAGACAATGAGAATTCTAAGGGCACACGGCAGAGATCTCAAAGCAACCAGAGGCAGAGTTATCCAGGATGCTGTTAAGGAGCTTAAAATCCAGATACAAGTACTTGAGCTAGCAACAGGAGGGGCAAAGGCTGCTCTCCCCTCTGCCTCATGCCCATGCTGACTGTCCAGACTTTGAGCTCCCAGTGAAGCCACCTCCTCACTTGGAAAGGGAAAATCCCTCTCCTTTGATTTCCAAGAAATGCTTAAGTCTCTCTCCTCCATCCTGCTGCTCACACTGATGAAACTTGCATCAGAGAGCTCTACACACACACACACCAGCCAGTAGTCATAGCTGTGTTATGCAAGGCTGCTGGGCACCCTGGGAATGCTGTGCTTTTGCCTGTTTCTCAGGAGGAGCTCAGCGATGCAAAGTCAATGATTGAAGAAATCAGTGCCAAGCAGGAGGAAATGCAACAGAAAATTGAGCAGCTGCAGCAAGAGAAGCGACGGGAATCACGGAAAGTGAAAGCTAAGTAAGGGCCTGAGCTCCAGGGCTCTAGAAGTGCTAATTAGCAGTGGTGCCTATTTTGTCCATTTCCTTATAGCTTAGTTTCTTAATCTGTTCTTAGCTGGACATGTGTTATCAACCCTGATTGTTACTGGAAGCTCTAACCTATGGTTTACCCCAGGCATTAAGACTCATACCCTACAGAGCAAACACAGCAGAAAACTACCAACACCTCATGGGGAATCTGACAGGAAAACAGCCCTCACAGCTCTCAGGGAAATCTGGGCCTGGTAAAGCAGACCTGCTACAAACATGTTGGGGCAGGAATATTGTTGATGGTCAGGAGCCTTCACCATTACAAGCTCCTGCTAAGCCATCTCCACCCAGACAATAGCAATAGTTTCCCCTTTCAAGTGTACTTAAAAGACTCCTGATGGTGCAGCCATGCTTTGCTTTCCTGTCACCAGTCTTGTCTTCTTCTGTGAACAGGGTCATGCAGGAGCAGGTTTGCACACTGCTGGGCCACACTGTTGCTGTGACGAAGCAGAAAGCTTGTCCACCTTGGCCCTGATTAGCCTTCTTCTGAAAACAGCTGCCTTGCTGTAGACACCTGGCAAATCTAGGCTAGTCCCTTAGCTAATGAAGTCATTTAATTAGATGAAATATGCTCTGCAAAAGAAACCTGAAATCATTTTCTCCTATAGCTAGTGGAAGTTACTTCCAGAACGTTGCTCAAGAACAGCCACAAAGCCAACCCCATCAAAGTCAACTCCTTTCCCGGTCTCTGCTGGAGTTGTCTTACTTCAGTCTCTGTGCTTGTACTCACACTGTTGTCTGCTACAGCCATAGTGTAGGAGTTTCACCTGTACCACTCATACTTTCCAACTGTCTCATTCTTTCTGTTTGTACAGAAGAGCACAGAAGGATGATCATGGGTCACAGACAGTGCCTACACCTCTCCAGGGCAGCCCATTTCGATCCATCAACCTCCCAGAACCTGTCCTGATCAACGAAGATTTCACAAGCCTTTTACACAATGTGACTTATGAAAAAGGTAGGAAGTAAGAGCAGGCAATTGCAATGCCTTTCTCAGGAAAAAAAACACACAAAAAAACTCCAGGAAAAGGTCTTTGGGGTAAGAGAACACCAAGTTCTCCTCAGGTGCCAGCAGCTTAAAAAGAGAACAGGCCTGCTCCCCTTGGCACTGCTCCTTGGTCTGTGCCTGCCCAGTAAGCTCCCTTCCACTCATGCAGCACCAAGCACAGCATGGATCTCCACATCATCCTGCCTCCAGAGACCACCACAAGGGACACAACAGTAGAGATCCTTCTTAGAGGTGTTTCCATAGCGGAAATGTTAAAGACTGGAGGATCTAACCATACTGACTGGGGCTGGCAGGAGGAAGCTTATTCTATAGCTGTCTTCTCTTGTAAAGTTTCCCTTTGTTCTTCAACAGTGTCTGACACCAGGATCATGCCAATGGGAGAAGGAAGTGGGAAAGTCATAGCAGGTCCAGGTAGGAAACTCTTGAGCTGTCAAACAACAGTAGGACAATGACTCAACTGGACTGATTGCTTTACTGCACTGAGGAAAGGCTTTCAGAGAATGCACTTCACAGGAGTGTGTTTCACTTTACCATGTGCCTCCACTTTCACCCTTGCAGTGGAGGTACCAGGGCAAACCTGTCTCCCTGAAGGGCCAAATACCTGACAGACAATGCAAGGGATACTTACATTTGGCAGGGAAGGCCTTTCTGCTGCTTCTTTAACACATTCCAAAGGCCTTTGCAGAAAGGAATAATAATTGAGGCTTACTGATGTGGCAAAGAGTAATGCAAGTGCCATGTTGCCACTGGGGAAGAGATGGTCTCTGCAGTGACTACACAGCAGTAAAACTGGTGAGCTGTTTATTTGCCCACCAGCTTCCAGATTCCTTGGAGATATGTCTGAAGACTAAAAGAGAAGGTTTTTCTAACCAAAATAAAACCTGGTCAGAAGAGAAGGGAATGCTAAAGATCCTGAGCAGCAAAAGAACAAATGAGAACACCCATTAGGTTTTTGCTCTGTTCACTAGAGGCACTCACTATCCTGGATGGCTCTTCTGCTTGAATCCACTGGGAAAAAAAAACCAAAAAGAGAACAAAAGCTACAGAAAATGGTTCCTTGCAACCCAAATTCTAAGTGTTTGCATTAATGCAATTCCAGCTAATGCATCTCCACCTTCCTCTACCTTCTCTGTAATTTAATAGCCTCAGAATATCAGTCCTGCTGCTGTTGTAGAATCACATCACACTGACAAAAATTAAGAGCCATGAGAACAGCATCCACTGAGAACAGCATTTAAATCCAACTCCTAAGAATACTTTGTTGCTACAATACCTGCCAGTAAGTGCCATGTTGCCAAATCCTGAAGCATTCCCAAACTCTGAAATTCAACCATAGCTGGGATACGTTTTATCTTTCCTAACATGTCTAATTCTGGACTTTATTTGGAAAATGAAGTGGAAAAGTGTAAACCTTGTTCTGCCAAAGTGCTTGCCAACTGCACTTGCTACTATGGATCTGTCAAGATCCATCCAGTTGCTTGTCATTGCAGGAGCAGCCATAGAGACAGATGACAGCCTCAAGCCTTCCTTGACACCAGAGGGGCAGTCCAAAGTGCATCTGCCAACACCAGTGTGGAAGCAGCCCAAGGACACCAAGGACTGGGGAGATGAATACATTTCTAAAGAGCAACCAGAAAGAGGGAAAGACATGGGCCAAAGCAGATACAGCTCAGCAGACAACATTATATGTGAACCCTCTCTGGCTGGTAAGGACAGAGTAGAAAACTATGGCTAGAGAGGCTTAAAGCTGCATTCACATCTAATGGGAGCTGGGCAGTAATCAGCTTCCACACACAAGCCAGTTTCTACTGCTGGGGGGGATGTGTCAGGGCCTCAGTCTCCAAGACCTCAGGCTTTTGTATTTGCTGGTCTGTGCCACTGACAGAATCACTCTGCACTCAGGACACCCATTCTCTCTTCCAAGTCCTGGCAGGTTCAGAGTACTGATGGGATTGTGATAGTGTAGCTGCTTAAACAGGGGAAAAATACATTTTATTCTGCAGGAAACTGGATGTGAATCCCTGGTATGAGTTATTTGCCTTTGATTGCTTTTCTTAATCTTAGTGAAAGATGGCATTCATAGGGAAAAACACATTTCTTCCCAAACTGTGGCTCCAGTCCTGTCTGGGACATGCTGCAGCATCAGGCTAGAATTGTATGTTTTGAGGAAAGAAGCTAAGACACTGGTGTCACTTTTCAACAGTTTCTTCTGTCATGCTTTAGTGTCAGATCATCAGTCTAAGATGAGGCTGGCCTTGAGGTCAGCATTTCCTTATTTTTTAAACTTAACCATTATCTTCTGGAAGCCAAAAGGCAGAACATTGCTTTGGAGCTGCTGGAGTCAGAAAGGAAATATGTCATCAACCTTTCCCTAATCCTGAAGATCAAGGCCACGTTGCAAGGGCCAGATGTGAAAAGGAGCACCAAGGAGAGAAGGTATTTGATTGAGTGCTTTCTCTTTTGGGGAGTGTTCTTCAGGCAATATTCTTTCTGCATCATCCTCTCTCCCACTTTTCTTTCATACACACAGAGATCTTTGAACACTTAGAGCTTATTTCTAGCTGAAAATCGGAGGCACTAGAAAGTTGTTGCAGTGATTAGACTTTCCTAGCATCTTGTCCACCTTCCATCCCAAACTTTCACTGCTAGTTCATTCCTTTCAGCCTCCTTCTAAGTCCCATCAGTCTCCTACTGGGTTTTTTTTGCATGCCTCTTGCCTGGGTGGCCATGAAGCTTTCTGCATTCACTGCCTGCTCCTCCCAGCCCACAGCTCCAGCTCTAGAAAGCTTCTGTGGGCAGAATCCCCTGGGGCTAGTGGCTGCCACCCATCAGGTATTGATACATACAGACACATAGATGTATTTACACACAGACACCAGACCAGCAGGACTCACCCAGCCCAGCAGTTAAAGCCAGCTCTTTGTAAAGGCCATCCCCTGTAGCAGCTGCCTTAGTCCCCAGGGTGGGATAGCTCCTACAGCTCTCCCTGCTCACTCAGCTTTGGCCTGGCTGTTCCCAGCCCCTAAGCACATTTGGGGAGCCCAGTCTTAGCTAGTTCTCTTTTTTTTTTGGCTCTTTCTACTGTGCCTGGGAGTCCCACATCCAAGGATTCATTCAAGAGAAGTCCACTGTGGGACATGTGGTATCTGGGATGATGTGGATTCATTTAAGCAGTTACATGCCAGTTCTAACTGAAGCATGATTGTCCAAAGTGAGGTTTTAGTTTTACTTTTTTTTCCCTGGGACCTTCCCATGTGGCAAAATATTTTTATATTTGACATTTTCATTCTGATGCTGGATGAAACCATCATGACATGACAGAAAGGCAGTAGCACATTTTGACCAGCTCTATATCAAAGGGTTGGCTTTTCAAGGGCCTGACAAAAAAGACAGCATACAAAACTGGAAAGCTCTCCTTCAGGCACTCTATGGGATGGCTCAGGACCATAGTCCTGCTTCATTAACCACAGCAGCATTACCTGGGGTTTTTCAGTTGTGCAAGTTCTGGTCAGCTACACAATGCACTGGAGAGTCAGCTTAAGACACCTTCAAAACACTGTACTGGAGAGGACACCTGCATGGACACAGCAGTCAAAATCCCCTTCCTGATGCAGCCAGGACTCCAATAAAAGCAGTTAGCAATACCTGTGTTTAAAGCAAGCCTGTGCTGACCATCCATGAATGTCCACTTCAGCAGTACACACTTGGGGCTGAACTTCTGCTCTGTGTAATCAGTCTGGTGTTGTTTCCCTTCAGTTTCTTCCCCAACTCTTTGAGGTACCTGGTCCAGCAGCACGTTGATTTACTCCACGCTCTGCAGGAGCGAGTTCTGAGCTGGCCACGACAAGGGATCCTAGGAGACATCTTCCTGAAATTAACAAATGATGAGGTATGTTAGAGACCTCTCTGGACTCTTCTGCTATCATTGATGACCTTGTGCTGATAGCCTGCAGGTGGGCCAAGATACCTCACAGCAGAGGGGCTGTGCTGTGAAGCTGTGGTTAGGGTAAGGCCTGCCAGCCAGCCTCCTTTGAGGAGAGCCACAAATGAGCCTTTGGCAGCCTGGATGTCTGTATTCACAGTGAGGATGTGAAAAGAGTGTGCTTCTTATGCTCCCCTTCCCCAACACACCTTGCTCAGGCTGATGACAAGTGGATGGGCAGGCCCCTTCTCCTATATGGTTTGTAGACCCAAGTACAAGAGCACCTCCTTCTCAGGGTCAAGGTCTGCCCAACCTGCAGCCAGCAGTGGGACCTCTCCTGGAAGGATGTGTAAAAACTCACCTGATGCTTCCTAAGTTTTAAGAGTCTTAACTAAGAAAAGTTTCCTCCTTCCAGCTTCCTTACCCCTCCCATCTGCCATAAAGCTTTATAGACTGCTCAACAGCTGAGCCCATGTTATTAAACAGCCTTTCTTGAGAAGTCCCAAGCCCTAAAAAGCTTCCCACAGAGAGCAGCAATGCTGCACTGATGAGCTCCCAGAAGTGATGGTAAAGAAACAACAGTTTCCCATTCTGCCTGGCTCTATGACCAAAAATCTCTTTTACATTTCTTTGTTCTTTTCTTTCTTTTTTCTTCTGTAAGAATAACTTTCTGGACTGCTATGTTGCTTACCTGAGGGACCTCCCTGAATGCATCTCTCTGATCCACGTGGTAATCCTGAAGGAGGTAAACTTCCTGCCCTGCTTCACAGACACCCAATGGTAACATGCAAGCCTGGATCTCCTCCTGTTACACCTGCCCACAATAGGACTCTTCTGCCAATCCACCTGTTGTGTTACCAAATGCCAGTTTCCTGAAGGTTGCCATGGCTGATTTGCACCTCCCAAACTTGGCAGTTTTCACATGTTCATCACTGTGTGTAATCAAAGCTGTATTTCTGCTGTGACATGAAATAATGACCAAACCTCCCCAGAAAGCTTCCTGTGCCCATGCCATCTAGACCTGTCCCAGGCAGCTTGTGTCTCCTGGAAAATGAAGGATTGACTCATTCAAACAGGGAGACCAAGAGTGAGGCTGTAAGTGCTTTAGAGAGAAAATAGTCTCTACTGTTCAGCTTCTCACATCCTTCATTCTTGTTTTAAACTAGGAAAGCTAAACATAAAGGTAGTTTTCAAGTGCAATAACTAAAACACACCAGCTCACTTCCAAGACATCTTAATTTAGAAGTCAGTCTCATTTTGTTCAGTTTAATTAGGCCTAGACTAAGAACTTCATTCTGAACAACTGTGTCTACCTGAGGTTTCCTTGCAACTTAACTAGCTCCCTTTAAACATATACCCCTACTTAATGAGGCTCTGTGCCCCTTGTAGATAATCCCCAACCTGAGGAATTTCATCCTTCATTAGTATTGCTGGTGGAAGGAGTTGCAAATATCCCTTCCAGAAGCAAGATGAAGAGTGATGTGTTGTCACCCACAACTGCCACTTGACTGGCATGCTCCTGTGAACTGCTGCAACTACTTACAGACTTAACTACTCATTAAACCCTACAACCATTTGGAAGCAGACATGTTTTATGGGAGGGAGAGACTCTGAAGCTGGTTTCTCTATTTCAGGTAGAAGAAGAAATCAAGTCTGATCTCTACATTCTGTTCTTCCACATAGTCCAGAGAATCCCTGAATACCTTATTCATCTACAGGTAGGGCCCCAGGATGGAAACTTTCTTGTTGAACTCTTATCACAACATGTGACTTCCAGAGCTGGTGTTCAGATCTGTGCAGGTACAGGGCTTCTGGCTAACCCAGTGGGCTGTCTGAAAGAAAAAAAGAACAACCCCCAAACCTTTGAAAAGGAGAACCAGCTGAGAATGGTTTAATCTTAGTAATTTTCCACTGAAGCTTGCCAGTTTCTCCATTTGGCCTGACAGAACCAACTTTTACACCCACAGAAGCTGAAAGCTCTGCTGCCTGCTGCTATGGGAGCACAGGAGGCCAGAGATGAGGCACACCTACTTTGAGCTCTGACCTAACTCCTGGAACACAGCTCTTTAGTGAGTGGTCCACAGGCCTGGTAGCTCAGACTGAGGGGCCTAGGGGCTCTTAGGGCCCAATCACCTTTCCTAGACTGAGCCTGCTGACAAAAGAGTTCTAGTCCACAGGAGGGTTACCTGAATTGTACTAAAACCACTTCAGACAAGGTGAATGACACAGAAAGCAAGCCTTAGAAAAAGAGATCAGTTTACTAATCCCATGCATTACCCACACATCCCATGATGATGTTCACAGCAGTTACTCATGTTTTACACTGGAGCAGCAGAAGGCAGTCCAAGTCCCCCGGAAGAAACTGCTGCTGCCCAGAAGAGCTCCCATAGGGCAGTGCCATGGGCACTCTAGAGCACTAATCCATGGTCCCAATAGCATCTTCTCCCCAGAAATGGTTAGGGCCCCCTCCAAACAGCCTGCTCTCCTCTGTGCCCCAGAATGTCCTGAAGTTCACGGAGCAAGAGCATCCTGACTATTACCTGTTGCTAGTGTGTGTGCAGCGCCTCCGGGTTTTCATCTCACACTATAGCCTCCTCTTCCAATGCAACGAAGACCTGCTTATACAGAAGAGGAAAAAGCTGAAGAAGTAAGCACAACATCAGCTCATTCAATCACCAGGGAAAGGGAGGTGGGGGGAAGCCTGGAAACAGAGAGTTTAGGACCAGGCAAGAGCAACAGGCACACTGCTCTGTTGAAATAAAACAAAGCCTTGTGCATATGAACCCTGGAGAAGGCCCACTATTGGCATCTGTCTTCCAGACTGAGGTCAGCTTTGGGGTGGGCCCTTCTGTCTAACTCAGAGTGAAAGGAATCAATTTAATCCTCCTAACCACAGCAGCCACATGTCTCATGGGAACGTCTGATTCCTTAAAGTGATGGCAAAGTCACTCCCTAGTGGTAGAATACATGGGGACTGAGCTGCTGTGGAAGCTCAGGGCCATGGTGAATGTCAGGACAGTTGTCTGAAACCCTCACAGCCAAGACTGAGAAATAATAGTGTTATTTCATTGGGGGAGTATGGTGGGAGAAACAAAAGCCTCCCATCACCTGTTTGAGATGAGCTGTGATAGAAATGACCTTGAATCATGTAGATTCTCAAGTTGTGGTTCAGAAGAGTTCCTTGAAATCAAGGATTTTTACTAAACTCAAAATCTGGTTGCCTTTGCTCTTCATGATGATTCACTGGGGATGCAGGACATGATCAAACTCCAAGGGAAGCTTCCAAACACCGAGGGTGGTAAGAGGCTAGAGCAGCTGCTGGGGAGGGACTGCAATCAAGAGAGGCAGTAAGAACAAGATAGAAAGCAGGATGTCCTGCTAACTAGGACAGACTAGGTGGAAGAGGTTCTTCCATGGGGTGGGGGGGAAGAGGTCAGTGGGAATATTAAGGTCCCTCCCAGCCCTGTTTTCTGTGATTCTACATGCTCGTGCTCATTCCCTGCCTTATTTCTTAGCCCGACGATGGATTTCTCCTCCCTCAGGTCATCCCTGGTGAAGCTGTACAAAGGCCTCACCTCCCAGTGCACGAGCCAAGAGGTTTCTCCAACACCCAGTGCAGCATCTGTCCGGGACAGCGGGATCCACTCTGAAGAGACAATACAGTCATTCCCACCAGCACCTTCCTCTGGCACAACCACCCCGTAAGCCTATTGTCCTAGTAGAAGGCTTTCAAACTACCCAAGCCCATCTCCCTCCCTTCACAGACAAAATGCTCCAGGTCCCCATCTTCATAGCCTCAGCTGGTGCCTCCCCAGTTTCCCCACATTCAAACTGACCTAAGGACCCAACATGGGGCCAGGTGAGGCCTCATCAGCACTGAAAAGAAGTGGGGTAACTAACTCCCCAGGCTCAGCTGGCCATGCAGCTTCTAACACAGCTCAGGTCAGAGTTTGCCTTGTCTGTCATGAGAGCATGCTGCCAGCTCATCTTTATCCTGGCACTGGCTATAAACCCAATCTCCCAGGCTACTCTGATGCATGGGGTTATCTTGCCCCAGACACAGAGCTCTGCACATCCTGAACATCATAAGATTTCTGCTTCCCTACTCCTTTCATTACGTTCCCAGCAGATAGCAGTGGGACTTTCCTAACTAGTGTTTGTAAAGGGCTGTGGAGGTGCACATCCAACACAGTACTTTCTGCTGACTTTACCTGGAACACATGGAGGGTAGGAGGCCTCCAAGTACTCCTGATACACTTCTGGGGACAGTCACCCTACTCAAGAGCAGAACCTTGTGCAGCTGCAAGGGTAACCAGACTACAGAAAACTAAGACCCAGCACCTACATTAAAAGAAAGAAAACAAAAATCCAAAATGCAAATGAACAGGAGTGAGATGGAGCAGCTGGTGCCTCATCTCAGTTTTTATTAATTTCCTTGTGTAGAGGACAAAAGTCAGACACAGCTACTGGATAAGCAGTTCTACTCCTGCCACATTTGCTCCTGCTAACCCTGTCAGGCAATTTTTATTAGTGGTAGCTCTGTTACTGTTCTCCAAGACAGAAAAATATCTTTTAGCCTTAAAAGCAAGAGAATGGGGCTAAGGGAGTGAGAGGGAAAGGGGGGCTTGTCATGTTGTCTCTCAGCCATCCTTTAGAATTCTACTTCCTTCTGTTTTTGTTTTTTTTTTTTGTTTTGTTCTGTTTCTTATTTTTAAGGCATTTGATGCCCCAGATGAAGAAGCCCCAACCGACTGCCATGGAGAACATCCAGGCTGTGAAGCCTCCTGACTGGGAAATGGAAAGCAGAAAACATGAGAGGCCAGAGAACATCCTTGCATCCTCTCAGCTCACAGAGCAGGAACTCAAGGCTCTGACAACTCCCTTACAATCCATCCCTGAAATGGAGTACGAAGCACCACCGGCTGATGCGGTGGGGAACCCCGAGAGAGCCATCAGGAGCTCAGTGGAGCTGCTGCAGGACTCGAGGAACTTTGCACCAAGCTATGAAGAGTTTGACTACCCTGGGGAGGTTTTCACCATGCCAGGCCCCTATGAAGATGACACCTTTCAAAACCTTGCCCTCTTTGAGAATTGCTCCCCGGCCTCTTCCGAGTCCAGCTTAGACATTTGCTTCCTTAGGCCTGTGAACTTCACATCAGAACCAGAGAGGACAGATCATGCCTTGCAGCCACTGCCTAAGAGCTGCACTCCTGTAAGCAGCAGTACTTACAAGCGTGAGATGTTCCACAGCAAAGGCAAGCAGCTGAGCAGGTCTCTGAAGGAGCTGCCGAGGAGCGCTGAGGGTGTGAGCACCAGACTCTACAGCACGCGGAGCAGCAGCGGCAGCCGGCTGCAGCAGAAGCAGGAGAGGAATGTCCAGCCTCACATGATCTCAGCCTCATCTCGAAGCTCCCAAAGGAGCTACTTCCCCCCTCAGAGAGGAGCGAGTGAAAAACAGAGCTTTTTGGAAGTAAGGAGGCTTAAATAGGAGGAGAGGAAAAAAAAACGGCATGCGGTGGTGCAGATGGAGCAGCAGGAGAAAGATCTGAGATACACTTAGGGCAGAACACGCCAAAATAGCTTCCAAGTCCACACATTCAAAGCCCTCATCTGCATGTATGTGCCCAAGGGAGGGAGAAGACAGCTCCTTTTCACACACATCTTCCCCAGGGAAAAGCACGGGCTTGAGGCACACAGTTGGCTGAGTGACAGCTAGAACACCCTTGAAATAAGCTAGCCTCTCCTGTGTCTCTAGCTGTCACTGAGCTTCCCCTCCCAGTAAAGGCTGTATCTGAGCAGGGTTACTAAGTAGGTGCAAAGCTGTTCAAAGGGAATGCTACAGGATGGCAGCCAGTTAGAAAGGTGCCTCTCCACCAGCTGTGAGGAGTGCTGGGTTAAGCAAACCAATGGATTTAGCGTCCTTAGCTGGTGTGAACCACTGCGACTCAGCCAAACTCAGCCCATTTACACCAGCGAGGATCTGGCCCACAGGTTTTGTTCCACCTGTTTGTGGCATGGATTGCAAACTCAAGCTAAAGTCTAAGTGAGAACAGAGCCCAGGAACCGTGTCCCTCAGAGAACCACTGACATGGCAAGCAGAACTCTCGCCCTTCAGGGACACCAGGTCTTGTAGGAACAATGTTCCTGTGGTCTGCAGTGGCTGTTCAGAGGCAGCTTTGAGCTGTCAGAGGGGAAGATGCCCTTCACACTTCCTGGAGAAGAGGCCAAGGGTGCTGTGAAGTGCTTTAGCTAGTTCTCTTAGTGCTGCCTGGACAAATACCCTCCTGTTAAGATTAGGCAAGATGCAGATGAGGTTGTAAATGCAGATTCTGATGACAGGCAGGTTCCAACAGCCCGACTGAAAAGGCAACAAAGAAACCTCTAAAGTAATTAGAGAAAGAAGCCTAGTGAGTGAAGGAGGTGGTGGATAGCTGAGCAGGGGGGATGAGGCAGAAGGAGAAGAGCCATGGGGACACAGCCCCCCTCAGAAACAGGAGCCTGTGAGCTCTTTGGCACTCACCTGCACAGACCTATGGCCCATAGCAGGGTGCAGACGTGAAGCTAGTCCAGAACTGAGGGACACATTTTCCCTCACAGAGCAAAGGAGACCACTGTGGCAGTGGTGGGCAGAACTGGATTCTCAAAAGACTTGTCCAGGGCCCTGCTGAAAGGAACTTGGCACTCTCCTGAAAGGGGGAGAAGATCTTTTAGTAGCACATTTACCACAAGGTGTGTGTGTGCTAGAGAAGCCTTCTGCCTCCCAGATGGAAAACTAGGCAGCAGCAGAGCCAACAGAAGTCTTTCACACCAGATCAGCTCAAGAAGCCAGAAGCCTGCCTGTCTTGAGGTAAACAGAGCTCATGAGCAAGGACAGTGTGGAAACTTCCTTCAACTGCCCATGCTGGCTTGCCCCCTCATTGGCAAAAGGGGCTAGTAGTAAGCCTTCCCTAAACAGAAAGCTTAGCAAGAAAGGCTCCAGTTTCCTCTAACAACACTTATCTTTCCACTCCTCTGCCACTGCCTCAGCCCTAGAGCCAGCTACAAGTTCTCTGCGAAGGTACTAGTGCTGCTGAGGCCCAAGAGACCTGTTGTCTCTCAGCCTTGTCAGCTTCCTCACCCACCAGGTCCCTCTTAGCACAGAGAGATAAAGAGAGAGAGAAGGGGACAAGGATGTGAGGTTGCAAATGCTGGTTAAATTGTCTTTTCCCTTTTAGGAGCTCCATGCAGAAGACAACACCAGGTTCTGCCAGAAGGATGACAATGAGCAAACATCCTTCAGCGACCACAACCCACGACACGAGCCCAAGGGGGGTTTCCGGAGCTCCTTCCGCAAGCTCTTCAAAAAGAAATAAGCAGCCCCAAGAAAGGCAGGCCAGAGCCTAAGTGCACCAGTGCTTCCCCAGGTCCCTCAGGGTGGAGACAGACAGCAAGGCCCCACCATCCCCTGACTAACACAGTAGGTGGAGGGGTGGGAGGAGAGGAGACTGGCACAACTGCCTTACAAAGGCATCCCTGCTCTTCCTAGCACAGGGCAGGGCCAGGCTACGGGTTGAGGTGGAGCTCAGCCAGCAGGTCCAATAAGCACAGGAACTTGCTAGCTTTCACCCTGGGAGTTTTGGAAAGCTTTGGCTGAATCCCACTATCTTCTCCTCCCCCTCATCCCCCAACGCTGCCTGATTTGCCATACATCTTTGCTCTTCCAAATTCAAGCTAGGTTTAATTTGGGCTCACCAACAACAGAGCAGTTACCTTTGCAGCCTTGGCTTCCTGGCCAGAAGTTGGAAATTCACCCTCCTTCCTCCACTTTCCAAAAAACCCAACCCAACCAACCAACCAAGAAAGCAACAACAAAAACCCCCACCATTAAAGATGTCTTCCAGGAGGCCAGCTTGCATTACCCTGCTGGTTTGAGAAGGTCTAATAAGCATCAGCTAAAGCATCTGGGCTTTGTACTGCTTCAGCAGCAGCATCTTTTCTTTTGGACTTCCACTACTTCTCATAATCCTCCTTCACCTTTAATGCAGCATGCTGGTTCCTGAACTGCTTCCTGCTGTGTGAATCTCTGCTCCTGCTGCTGGAATAGCCTGGATCTCCAGGCAGGTGAGGCAGGCTGAGCCCAGGGCCTGCCACAGGAGACAGACTCTTCTCCACCCTAACCCCACCGTGGATCTATGCAGACACTGACTCAGTCAAACGATGTCCTAGCTCCTGGTCTGTTATGCACCTGAAATACTCTTTGCTAACTCTCATTTGGCTGAGACCACCTGTGCAGCATCCTGCTTTGGAGTTCTTCTAGCTACAAGTGAGGCACTAGGGCAGGAAAGTCAATGGTGCTTCATGTTTAAAGTCACAAGCTCTCCTTCTTCTGCAAGGATACTATTCCACAGCAAGGCCCCCCCCCCCCCCCCCTTGCATCCTGACATCACAAACCCTCAGCAATGCTGTTCTCTGCAGAAGACAATGGTTTTCTTAAAAGGAAGGCATAGAGAGAAACACACAACCTTCTGGTGTGATATCCAGGTCACACGCCAGCAGCAAGAGCACTGTTGGTACAGGGCTGTGCTGTTTGCTGAAGCTGGGGCATGCTGAGGGCAGTTTCAAGAGGAAATGTGGTTCTTTCACCTCATTTTGGCAGGGTTGGGACACTGGTGTGTGATACACAACTGCTTCATCTCAAGACGTTTGTGACCTGTCTCTGTGAGGCCAACAGCAACGTTGTGGGGGAAACAGGCAAGGTTGTGAGATTTGGGGCTTGTGACTCCAACACCAGCACAAGGCTGACTGAATCTGCTGCCAACAGAAGAGCACTCATCATGCTCCATGGCTTCCCTAACAGCAGCAATATTTTGGGGAAGGCCCAGAGCAAGTGTCCTTGGCTAACAGCCACTGCAGCTGTAGGACCTGTAGCTCTCTCACAGTACTGACCGACTGGACCCAAAATAGTTCCCCAAAACCCATTTCTCCCTACAAAGAGGAAAAAGATATCATCATCTCCTCCTTTTTACTTTAAACTTTCTAGTAATAAAAATCCCTTTCGTCTCTTACCCTCTTCCTCACACCCTCATTAAAGTACAAATTCCTTGGCCCTTCCCAGTCAAGACCACTCCAAACTGACCAGCCACTGCATCACAAAGACTTCCCAGGTCTTTGCAGCTTTCAGTCAGAGAGAGCAGGGCCAGAAGAGAGACATGTAGGAGCACCCACATACTTGTAACTGAAGCATCAGCAAAGCCTGTTTGTTCTGCAAATTCATCAGCCATAGACAGACCTAGGTTTGACCATGGACCCAGTAACATCCATGTGGAGAATTTTCCACTGTAATGCACTGATGCTTTCAAGGGCTCTTGATGCTTGTCTTTGGTCTCATATATATCACCACTTTTATCCCTCACAGAACAAACTTGTTCCTCACACTTGCCAGGACAGAAAGAGGATAAAGAGGAAAACCTACCTGCTAACATCTCTTGGATGAGGAAATCCTCCTGAAGTGGCAAGACCCTTGCTTGTAAAATGCATGTGGATTTCAGCTTCTGTTTTAATGATTTAAGGCACAGTCAGAATTGATGGTTATTTCTTTCTGATCCTGTATGAGTTCTTACTTCCAGGCCTCTACTTATCATTTGAGATGTCCTTGTACCTGCTCAGAATCTGCAAATGTAAATAAAATGAACGAATGCTGCTCAACACCACACAGAAACACACAGCCTCTTGCAGGATCCAGTCCAACTCTAGTCTATGTACGTGCTCTGGATTATTTTTCTTCCTGTGCCAAATAAACATTGCTTTTAAATAATGCTGTTGTTTCTTTTGCACTGAATCAGCCATAAGGCTGGATCTATTAAAAGGGGAAACACATGTTTCTCAGGTCCCTTTCTGGGGCAACAGCACTGTTTCCCTGCACACAGAGTTATGTGAGAAGACTGTTCCCATACACCTAGTTCCAAGACTCTTAACCCAGTGCTTGGCTGACTCACTCTCTAGGCTTCTGGTCATGATTCTGTTGTTGGTGCAGCTCACTGTTGTATTTCTTCAGCTTCTTCCTCCATCTCCTTAACTCCTGCTGCTGCTTCTGTTACAGATGCATAAGCTTTCAAAAAAAAACCCCCAACCCATGAACCTCCTCCAGTGACATACACATGATGTTAATGTCAACTACCCAGCTCTGTAAAGAGATCTTTATCTCCCTGTATATCACAAAATGCCAAGTTTTGAAAAGACTTTAATTTCAATTCTGGCTACCAACATTATCTTACCTTTGCCATATTCCCAGCAGGCCCAAAACAACCACACCACAAACAGGGACAACTCAGCCCATGGTGTTCACACCTCCCCATGTCACACCTGCAAGCCTGTGTAGCATTCCTCCTGCTGCTCTGTAGCCTCCTGCAGCATTGTGTCATTTGAGGACAGTTGTCTCAAGAGATTCAGAGCATGTCAGAAGAGTTTTGAATCCACACCCCAAATGCAGTTTTGCTCCTGGGCAAATCTACTGGGGTATTTCCTCCCCAAATCCTTTTCAATCACGTGAAGGTACAACATGCCTAACAAGTAGCTGCTGGGGAACTGCCAGCACCTGAGACAGCCCAACAGGACATGCTCTTATGGGGCTCTCTCCTAGATCACCTCTCCATGGCTACACTCCCTGCTTAAGTTAGCTACCCTACCTTCTCCTCAGATGGGTAATTTTCACTTTCAGTGCTGGTCAAGTGTATCCTCTCACCACTTCATTCCTCTAAGCCAGCATAACTGAGGCTAGTTCAAGTTTACATAACTTAGGCTATTTCTCCTGTATTCCCACCCCCCAGAGCTGCTTCTTCATGGCTTCCTCTACAAGTTCTGACAACATAAAGTCTGTTCTTTGAACACAGGTGTTTTGCCTATTACCAGATCCAAGACATGGATCTGGTAATAACAAGGTCCCTTGATTTGCTGTGACCTGATCTAGCACCTCACTTATCCTCCACACAAGCATGCTTCATTGTCCAGGCCACATCATCACTCCAGGCTGTACCAAACCATCCAGAGATCACACTACCAAGGAGAAACACAGCATCATTAAAAGGATTTTTTTCTATGTGAAAAGTATTGTCACTAATGCAGAAATGGTCCAAATAAGGAGTCATTTCAGATGAAATTATTATTAATGCAAATGAAGCTGTCATTAGACAAACCAGTGGCTTAGCAGTTGGGGACTCAAAACTCCTAAGTCCAACTGGTTTGATTCTCTCTGGCTTTCCTGTTTGCACCATGATTTATGATGACTGACAGAGTCTGCTGGGCTCCAAAGCACCTTAGGATCTTGCAGGGTGACTATTATCACCTGTTGTTTGAGCACCTCAGCAGTAAAGCACTTCTATCCTCAACTATAAAGATGCAAACCATCACTCTCCATCTCACAAAGGGAAACAGAGACCTGTTGACCTTCAAGAAACCTTTTGATTAGCAGGATCCCTGTGAGGTCTCTCCTTCCAGCTGAATAGCCTAAACACTGGATCATTCCTTCTACCTGCTTTGCCTTGGCTGCAAAATAGCACCAACAAGAATGTACAGAGGAAGAGCTACAGATCAGAAAGCCTAAATTTGAGGTAATTTTCCATGGTAATCCACTGAGGAGGTAATAATTTCAATGCCATTGCCAACAGTATGCTCATCATGGTGTTTATATCCAAAGAACTGATAACCTGAGCTATGCCTCCTGTAGCTTGAGGGTTTCTACAGAGCTCCCATATAATGTTCTCCTCTGAAGCCAAGGCTTAGAGATTTTAACATTTTCTTCTTTTGCCAGGACAATGTTTCAAAACAACCCTTTAAAGACATCAGAGAAGGAATATAACTGACAAATTTCAACACTGCCTATGAGGAAAACTGTCAGTCTTGTTGATGAAATCAGAACACACTCTGAAAGGTAATGACCACGCTACAGGATCAAGGGGCACCCATCAATGGCATTGCAGAAGCATTAAAGAAAGCATCATCATTTGACTAATACCATCTCTAATGACACAACTTTCCAAGAGGCTGAAGTGTTCTTCTTCCAAAGAGGAAACATGATGATAGAATTTTACTTTGACCCACGAGCCATACTGAGATATTTTACACTTCACAGACATGCTGCAGTGGAGATTACAGATCTTCTTTTCTTCAATGACTGCCATGCATTACTGTCACAGTATTGCCTAGAGTTGAAGAGCAGTACAGAGGTTTATGGATAATCCATGTCATGATACTTATACCTGTACATGTTCCATCAGGTGTATTTTGGACACAGAAAGCCACTGTAAAAATTAATACAAGTTTGAATTTTTCCAACAAGTGTCTTATTCACCCAGGAGGTGTGAGAACTTTCATAACCCATAATAATTCCTTTTGGGAGTAACCCAGCTTCTCAAATACTACTAAATGACTATTGTGTAACACATGCCAAAAGTGACTTCTGTTTTAAACTCTCATTCCTAAAACACATACAGTGGACTGGGAAAAATATATCCCCTTCAGTGCTGAACTGGGAAAATGAGTTGTACATGTAATGATTTAACATCTGTCAGCCAAACATATCTGTATCTTTATTTCAATTAAATTAAAACCAATCTGCAAGTATATTTATGCAATGTTCACTATATACATATGATTTATGCAACTGCAAGGCAATTCTATGTATGCTGATTAATCTATTGTTAGTAAAACATGACAATAACTACGGAAGTTGACCAGTGAGTGCTCCTTTTCACAAGTGACTGTTTTCATGGCATGACTGAAAAAGAATAGCTACAAGCCATGAAATGGATTATCAGTAAACCTTAAAAAAGAATGTGACATAACCTAGCAGAGATTAACAGTCTTCTAAATGTAGTAGTATATTTACTTAGGATGACAGTGCTGCTTTAAAACAAAAATCTGCTGTCATCTTAACGATGTAAGACTTTCATCTGCTCTAGCTAAAGAAAGCAATAATTAGACATTATGCTTCCTGGCAAAAATTTATTTTGTTTTTGTTTTTTGAACTGGCACCATAATATTTCAGAAAATAATAATAAAGTACCTCTTTGGTGAAGCCTAGGTACCCCCTACTACTCATTGTAACAACTTGTAAACAGGACCGCAATACAGTGCTTTGCCTTAATTCTAAGCTCGGTTAGGTACCACAGATCTTCCTCACAGTCCTTCTCAGCATTTTAGGAAGGTATTTTAAAGCAGGGAGTAAAGCAAAGGAAAATTAAGAAGGATATAAAGTTCCCTGTTTGAAATTTAAAAAAAGTGCATAATGTTTTCATTCCAAAAAACTGTGCCACTGTATGCAACTGATGGATACAAGACTGCTTTCCTTCCCATACTGGACACGATTGCTCATGACACAAACAGTCTCTGCTCATCAGCCAAGGAAGTCTCTCGAGTCTGTTTCCTGGTTGTCCAGTTACTAGAGAACAGTGTCCTGCATACTAAACCAAGAATAGTAAGCTAAACTGTTTTTTCTCCACTAGAATGTCTGCTTTTTGTTTTTTTTCAATTCCATTTCTGTACACTGCATTTCCAACCTATTGAAGAGTTTTTAGTGTTTGGCATACACATCCCAACCCCTCGGCACCACCAGGTTCAGTGCATCCATTGCCAGCAACAGACGTAAGCACCAGGAGAACGCGACTTCCAGCGCAAGGAAAGAGTTCAGGAGGAGTGGGCATTCTCCAGCAAGGGTGGTCCGTCTCGATGCATGGATGGGTGTGTGTGCTCCCTTTTGTAAGTTTTTGGAGGAAGCTTTGGGATATGTTGAGAAGTGCTTTGTCGTGGAGGAACAGGTGGGCCAGCAACAGAATGGAGGTCCATGTCTTGCGGTATCAAAGGTGGCGATGGAAGATGCCTCCGTGCTACATGTGGAGAAGGTGTCTGAGGGGGAGGGGGAGTAAATGGAGATGGACTGTTTGGGAAAAAGGTGTTACCAAGTTCACTTTTTCTCCCCAGTGGTGGAGGCTGGAGGTGTAGTGGTGAGCTAGAGAAAACATCTGGAGTTCGCACAGGTTCTCGTGGTGGTAACACAGGAGGGCTTTCAGGGGGGTCAGAGATGCAGGTCCGGTCAGGCACCGAGTACCTCGGTGAATACACTTTAGAGGTTGGTTGTCTAGGAGGGATTGCTGGTGGGCTGTCCAGGTGTGCAGAAGTAATCTGAGGTACACAAACATTTCATTCAATAAAGTTTTAGAGTGGCAGTAAAGAACAGGACCCTGCTGTGGAATGGAAGCAGAGCTCCTGCCCTGCAGGCTGCTCTCACCCGGTTAAAGAGGAGGCACAGCAAGCAGGTGCAGAATGAAGATGGGGAGCAAGGAAGCAAAAGGGAGTGGCAGTGCCTGCAAGATGTTTTTCAGAGTGATGCAGACATGAAAGACAGAGACTGGATGTGCATGGGGAGAGCAGGGGTTTATCAACACATGAGTTAACAGCTGGGGGGGGGGGAAGGAATGAAGATGCACAGGGAGGGACAAAGGCAAGGCAAAGTATGGTCAAAGCAATAACTTCCATGCTAGTTCCTAGTCTGTTTGCTGGGTATGTCTGGCTATTTTTCACCACTTCCCCAGTAACAAAACTTGGGGTGGGTAATAACACCAGACACTTCTCGAAGACAATGAGGAAAAGAGAGAGGAAGATGATGTTGAACAGGGAAAAAGTAAACCATGCTCAGAAGATGGGATTAAGTAGTCAAAATTATTGAAGCAAGCAGTTCCCAAGCTGCAGACCACAGCACAGGATAACTGGTCTCCAACATCCATGGTAATCCATATACCATGTTTTCAATTGCATTTACATTTTGGCAGGAATGCAATGTGTTAGACTCTGCTTGCTGACAGCATAGTCACCTCCAGTATGAAAACATCTTGCTGAAAAGCCACATACAAATTCCTTTCAAAGACATACATCATCCTCTGTAGTCATTTTGAGTGGGATTTTCAAATCCACCCNCTTCCATGCTAGTTCCTAGTCTGCTTGCTGGGTATGTCTGGCCATTTTCCACCACTTCTCCAGTAACAACTTGGGAGCGGGTAATAACACCAGATACTTTTCCAAGACAATGAGGAAAAGAGAGGAAGATGATGTTGAACAGGGAAAAAGTAAACTATGCTCAGAAGATGGGATTAAGTAGTCAAAATTATTGAAGCAAGCAGTTCCCAAGCTGCAGACCACAGCACAGGATAACTGGTCTCCAACATCCATGGTAATCCATATACCATGTTTTCAATTGCATTTACATTTTGGCAGGAATGCAATGTGTTAGACTCTGCTTGCTGACAGCATAGTCACCTCCAGTATGAAAACATCTTGCTGAAAAGCCACATACAAATTCCTTTCAAAGACATACATCATCCTCTGTAGTCATTTTGAGTGGGATTTTCAAATCCACCCAAGTCTCTGAAGTGACAAACCAGCTCCCACTGTAATCAAGAGAGACTGACACTGTCTGCAACAAAGGCTAGATCAGATCTTGAATGCCAGACAAATGCAAAAGGAAAATGTAGCAATGGTTCAAAAGCAGGCAGGCAGACAAAACAGGCAATCAAGAAAGGCAAGAAAGCACTGAGCACCACAGCATTAGGGTCAAACACTCTAATGAATCTTTTCAGAGGACTGAATATACAGTATGAATACACATCACTTCCCACCATTACCATTCTCCAATTCTTTACCCTCACTCATACACCCCAAAATGATACTCTGGCTCAAACATCACAGATGGAAACATCTGCCTCAAGTTCTCATAGGCAATGTGAGGGCCTGAGCACAGTAGATCAATAGACAAAAGATCTTTCTAGCCCTAAATTTAAGTCTCATCTACTAGTTTTCATTTGTTTGGGATCAGGACATAGTGAGGCAGAGCTGTGAAGGTTTGAAATACATGGCTGCCTACTTTCACATACAGCTCTTCAGAAATACATGTACTACCTTCAAGAGTTATTTTCTATGATACCTGCCCTCTACTCCCAGAAAAAAAAAATGCCCTTTTTTCTCTCTCCTTACTTACTTTTGATGGGGAGGATTCAGCTGGGGCAGACTCTGGTCTTCTTCGTGGAGGAACTGGAGGGGGGACTTGAGCTTCATCTGAATTTTTGGTGAAGTTTATGGATGACACAGAAGCAGATCCTAGTGGAAATTAATGAAAACAAATCCTGATAATTATGAACTTTGGTTCAACTCAGTGGATTTCCTTTACTGCTGCCAATAAAGGTGTCATAAATAGTAAAGTAATTGCTCATAAAAAGCAGCCTGAATCAAGAAGATGTTAAAGACAGTGAAAGAACCCTCCAAGCTGCAGCTTCCAAACTGCTTTTCTAAGCTGCAGCCATCTCTGTGGCCACAGGTTCCTGCACATTATTTATAATCTCCAAGACCAAATCCACACCACAAAATTGTTTGGGTTTTTTTCTATCACAACTGCACCAAAATAATATCCTGAACCTGCACTCCTTAAGTCAACCCAACAATGAAGTAGTATCTTCTTCTGAAGAGGTAACTCCAGAGACCTGGCTTGGACTTCCAGCAATGTCACTGCTCTGCTAGGCAACTTGTGGCAACCAGCTGGACACAGGACTAACCTTGGACTTCCTCTGACAGCCCTCATACATGAAAGGAGGCTAAGTCCACTATTAATCACTGAAAACATACCAAAAAAGGCAAGTTTCCTTTTATGTTGTTGAAAACAGGAGAAAAATAGGTGTGGGGGGGGCCCTGATGGATTTAGAGCAGGGAAATATTAAGTTCTACAGGAAAACCATCCACTGAGACCAATTTGGAATGGCAGACAGCAGAATAAGGCACCCACAACACATTAATTTTTATTCTCATTATTCATCATCCAACAGATACTCACCAAATACTTTCACCCCACATATGGCAGCAAATCCCACAAGTGTTTGTTTGGGATGCATATGGGCACTAGAGATAAATCTCTGCCTTCTGTTTTGACAGATTCTCCCAAGACATGTAATGTGTAACACACCTAATGGTGTTCACTTTCTTCCTTTATAATAAAAAACTTCTTCAAAGAAGGAAACAAAACACACTGAAAGTTTCTGCTGCCACAAGGAGACAAAAAGAACTGTTTCTATAGTCACTTCAGAAGCCTAAACACATTTCACACCCCAAAAATCTAATATGCACATTCTTGGTAGACTTCCTGTTAACACCTACTTGCATGAAAAGGGCTTGAAGGATCCGAGTCAAACACACTGCAGGCATCTGTAGTACTTGAAGTAGCAGAAGCAGGGGGAGGGGTCAAGGGTGTTCGGGGAGAGTTGGGTGCAGATGCTGTAGTTTCACTTTCACTCTCTGGGATGCGGCTGTAACTGATTTTCCTTGGCTCCTGTTGCAGAGGTGTAGGATGCCTCATGGTACCTGGCCTTGGATTAGAGGGACGAACACCTGGGGACTTCAGAGGGTAGTTGTATTTTTTGGGCTGAAATGATTGAAAACAAAACATAATGACATACAAAATTAGAAGCTCAGAAGATCACAGAATCACAGAATCATTACGGTTGGAAAGGACCCTCAAGATCATCTAGTCCAACAGATAGCCCTACCACCTACAGGTAGCTTTCTGTTTATGAAGTTAGAGATCTAAATTAGACTTCTGCTAGCTGTGAAAGACAAATGGAACCACTGTTTGAACATAAAGAAAGGAAAAGCAATGGAATACTAACAAATCTTGGGGGAGGCTTGACATTCCGTGGCTCTATCTCTAGTGACTTGTTGAACAGGTAATCTGTGAATTCTGTCTCCATGCTGTTTCCCATGGGATTCAGGTTTTCAAAAAATCTCTGAAATACAAGAAGGTAGAAAACTTGTCAGTTAAGCTCCTTCAGCTTTGTGCTGTTTGCTTCTACTGCACCAGTGATAACAGAGAGAAAATGCTGCAGTCAGAAGTAATGACAGATTTTTAAGTTATTAAATCTGTTTGCTGCTGGCCCTTTGCTGGGCACTGCTACTTCTATGCTTGGCCTGAAAACCAACTGTGCAAGTACCCTAAATACTTTCTACAGTGCAAAAAAATCAGACCAGGTTAGCTCAAACACATTCAGAAGAAAGTTGTGCCTAGTCCATCTTAACACTGATGCAGGGAAGACTGCTCTCATAACCCAATCAGCAAATCCTGAGGAAAACAAATAACAAAACATCTTGCAGAATCTCTGAAGGTAACCTGATCTATGGCTCAAAAGAAAAAGGGAAAGCAAACAGAGAAGAAAAAGGGAAAGCAAACAGAGAAGAAAAAGGGAAAGCAAACAGAGAAGATTACTTAGGGAACACCACAGATGAAGCAGAACACACACCAGGAGAAAGAAATATGTGAGCATCACTGCCAACATAGGATGTAAACACTACAGTGCTAACAGGTAAACCCAGAAACTTAAGGGCAGCATAGCAGAGGAAGAAAAAGACAACTGAGCTCACTAGACAAGTAAATGGAATTGAGTGAAGGCCAGAAAGTGATTCCCACTGAACAGTTTCTGTTCCTGTTTAACACTGACCAGCAAGATCTACCTACCAACATCCCAAGAGCTGGGGAAAAATAAAAAGCAAACCACCAAAACCCACCCAACTGCAAGCCATTGATCTTTCTGCCCTTTCTTACAGTGAGACAAGAGAGATTTTTTGCACAGGCCTTCTGCTCATCTCCAATTCAGTCTGGTGAATTCAACCTGTCTGTACCAGCTGACAGTCACCACAAAAGTAGCTCAGTGCATGGACTCAAGGAAATAATGCCACTTACCCTGATGTCAAATTCCACTCTTAAACAATATGGCTGGTTCTGGTACTGCTGGATCTCTCCTGTTATTTCAGCTACTTTTCTTCTCTTGCTGAAGTTTATAAGTTCCTTCCCATGTCGTTTTAGAAATTCAGGGTTGCCTTCTTCTGTCTTCAAAATGTTAGTTAAGTAAATCCCTAAAGAGCACACAGAAGATGTTTGGGGCAATGCCTTTTTTGCATCAAAATCTCCAAGTCAATCCACCTTTCTACTTTTTAGGAAGCTCACATAACTGAATACCACTACCATTTTGCAAGACTAGAGTGCACTGAACTCAAGTGATTTCTTCCAACAGTTCTGCCTTGGTTCAGAGAACCCAGGTAAGCACCAACAGGAACATTTTCAGGATTTATTCTTCTCTTCCATTCTCTACTCCTAGCTTTGTAACTGAATCAAACCATTTGAAGATTAGAAACAAGAGACTGCTCTCAAGGCTGCAGATAACATATCTGGAAGCATCATTATGAACTCTTCTAAGCATGACTTGAGAGAAGTCACTGAAGCTATTCACGTGCAATCCTGCTAACGTCCACTCATCTCTGCAGCAAGACAGAAGGTTTCCTGGTTGACCTTATCCTTCTTTGCAGAGCTCTGGAGTATATCTTTCTCCCGTCTGTAAAAGGCCAAAAAAGCCATCAACACTATTTTCTTTCAGTTTTGGTCTGCATCCTATGCTGGCCAAATATAGCGTCCAGAGTTGGAAGTGATCTGCAGCAAACATCCCAGTAACTTGCTGAAGAACACGAATGCCATGTGCTTAACTTCACAGTTTAGTAAATGCCAGAAATTCCAAGCAATCTACTTGAAAGAAGAACTGTTAAGTCTGATGATAATGAAGAGGTTTTCTTCTCCAACTCTGTTTTTATAGAAATAAAGAGTTTTTCATAGGAATAGTTCTATGTTCCTAGTTTTTAGAAACCACAACAATGAAAACTCTAGCTTTCTTTCTTTGATGGAGAAGGGGTTCCTTCTTCCTCTACTACTCCATGGCAATAATATTTCTAAGGTGATTGCCTTCCATTTATGATCACAAGAGTCCAAACCACTTTCTAAGCAAAAATGAGTAAATATTTAAACAAGAAATTGCAGATACAGTTATTTTTCCTGCAAAGAACATCTGCAACTAGTGTCACTTTACTTTTCCTTTCCCATACATGCAATTAATGTCTGGGCACCTGAAATTCAAACCCAGCTGTCCTGTTACAACTGACTTCTCACTGTTGTTCATACTCTGTTTAGTGCCCTAGCTCAATACTTTCCAAAAGCTCCTTCAAACCAAGTGTACTTACCAAAAAAAGGCACACAAGGAGGATTAATGGACCTGAGTTTTGCCAAGTATTTCTTATAATGATCCTCACTCAGTTCATAAGCCTCTTCCAAAATCTTCTTCTGGCGACTTGGAATTTGCTAGAAAGAGATGAAAGAGGTTGTTTGGAAAGGCATGGGAAAGGCACAGCCCAGCAACAACACCAAGGGTAATGGTCTCCCACTGATAAATATTAAATAAGTGAGTGACCATGAGGACAGGTGCCCCACCATCTCAGGATCTTGCTACATCTTTCTGCCTTTATTAAGGGAGGATTAATTTCCTGCTCCTGAAATCAAGGAAAAACCCCTCTCTCTATTACCCCCTGACTGATGTGTTGGGAGGATTTCCCTTCCTTGCTCTCTCTCTGAAGGACATGCTTACTGAAAGGACAGTGGAGCTAAGGTGCACTGCATTACACCTCTGTACCAATAATGAAAAACATCTCACTGTACCTCAAATGTGTGATCCAACCTATACACTGCTGCTGAGTTCATAGCACTGACAATCTCAAGCACACCATTGAAGTTGTTGAGCTCTTGAAAGACTTGCAGGATCTCAATTATCCGGCTCACTACAATTACTCTTTCCTCCAGGTTTTCTGTCTCTACAATGCATCTAAAGACACAAAAGCATATGAATTTGTATGAAAGCACTGAGGAGTTTCCCAACAAATATTAAGTTGTAACACAAACAAAGATGAAATCAAGTTACTTAACAGTTTTGAAAATGTTCAGAGAATAAACAGTTGAAAATATTGTAAGAATCAAAAGTTGAGAGCATTAGGGTAAAATTCTTACTGCCAGTTGTAGCATCTAAACATAACTTAAAACTGGAATTCTCCCACAGTATATTTCTGGATGGATTGTAAATGTCCAGAAAGGGAGTTCGGTGCAGATTGAGGAAAGTCACTTACTTTTCAAACCACAAAGTGAGGTTAGTTGTATGCCTTATCATTTTGAGAAGGTTGGGAGAATTAATTTCTTTATCCTCCTTTGTCCACACACTTCCAACTAGTTCAGATGGCTGCACAGCTCTGGAAAAGTAGATGTATTTATCAAAAAATGTAATTAAAAGCATGAAAAAAGATATTCTTTTCCCCAAGCTTAAAATGTGAGCTTCCAACACCTGAACCACCTCTCAGACAGCTGGTGAGATCTGATGTGGTCCATAAGTTGCTTCACAAACCAGTCCAAGAAGAAAACTGATTTAATTCATGTTCATACTTCTCAAAGGTTGATCTACTCAGACAACATCAAGAGTAATTTGCAGCACAATGCAATTAACAGTTTGCATCAGTCACCTGTACTGCATGTTAACCTGGGGGAGGATAAGACAAATACTGTTCACAGAATTCACAGACTGGTCTGAGTTGGAAGGGACCTTAAAGAATATCTAGCTCCAACCCCCCTGCCATGGGCAGGAATGCCATCCACTAGACCAGGTTGCCCAGGGCCACATCCAACCTGGCCTTGACCACTGCCAGGGATGGGGCATCCACAACCTCTCTGGGCAGCCTGGTGCAGTGCCTCACCACCATCTGATTAAAGAATTTTTTTCTGAGATGCAATCTAAATCTCCAGTCTGTCAGTCTGAAACCATTCCCTCTTGTCCTATTGCTTTCTACCCAGGTAAAGACTCTCCCTCTTTTTTATAAGCTCCCTCTAGGCATTGGAAGGCTGCTATGAGGTCTCCCCAAAGCTTTCTCTTCTGCAAGCTGTACAATCCCAACTCTCTCAGCCTGTCCTCACAGGGAATTTGCTCCAGCCTCCAAATTCTTTAGAATCTTTGTCTTCCCTCTGCAAAACCAGCAATTAACACAGAGCATTGGTAAAGTCCCTTGACCTACCGTGGGGCTTCACAGCAGGGGCCTGCAGCAACAATTTCATGCTGGAGACTGTTTTGGTTTGTATCATGTGTTTGTTTTTGTTCAATGGAGGAAAGTTACCTGTAAAAATCTGACTCAAGTAAAGTGAGCTGCCGAGCAATTTCTATTGGATGCAAAGTGAGCAAGTCAAAAGTCTCTGTGTGTCCTGGTTTGCTTATGTGCCACTCAATGGCTGGAGGTGGGCTCTCAAAAGTAATGTTGTGACTTGGCCCAATGGCTTGTGCTTGCTTTTTCCTGTTGATTATCTTGGTGATGGATTCAACCCATTTCTTCATTGCTTTGCCTGACACACAAAGAGAAAATTACCCTTTAGTTACTCTTAATATTTGGTTTATGGTTTTGTGTTTTTTTACTTCCCCACTGAGGATCATTTAGAAATCTTTGGATTTAAACCCCAAACCTATTACATGAAAGCAACCATGTATCTTTTAGAAGTGCAGATATGGTGTTCTCACATAAGTCTCAAAGCATTTGACCATGTAAAAATTCCTCAACAGTCAATGCTGAGTATGCCAACTTTGGTTTGGTCTAGAACATCCAGATCAGGCTCTTGCTCCAAATCAGGTGTTTTCCTTTCTTGTCTGGCTTCACAAGAAGTTTATGGGATGCAACCTTCTTGTGACCAAAAGGCACTTCTGTAAACACCCTGACCTTTACACTTTGTGCAAGAGTACATGCTTACCTCAGGTAATATAATAAACATGGAGAAGCTTCTCCCTATACTGCCTGTAGCATCAAAACTCAGAATAAAAGCAAAAGGCCAAGTGCCTGTTTACCTCTACACCACAAGAATTTCATGCATGAGATGGCAAGTCCAATGAAAATTTAACAGCAATCCTCATTAAGTTAGCTGACTCATTCTCCATCTCTTTTTAATTGCTAACTAACAATTCAATACTTCTCTAACATAGCATTCCCCTACAAACAGCTTCTGTAACTGTCTCGGTTTTTCTTACAAGGGAACAGGAAAGATCTGTACAATCACAACTGGAAGGTGTTCTACAGGTCTAATATGCACTGTGAAGTAACTGGAAAATCCTTGCTTCAAAGAAATAGTGGTTTCCACCATCAAAATTTTACAAACATTACCCCTGTCTACAGTTTAAGAGGACAATCAAAGCAATTCTTCTGTCCTGATCATAACTCAGTTATTATTTTGCATTGTTTCAGTCCTTTTATAACAAAACCAATACTAATTTATCAGGATGGAAATAACATTCCTCCTTCTGAACACGGGCCAGACTTTGAATAATAAAATAAACATTAATAAAAATAAACCAACAACCCAAACATATTAAATTCTGTTCTCTGTGAAGTATTTAATAAGCAGTCAGTCCTCTGTTTTTGTATCTGCTTAGTGAAAGGAACTGATCCCGTTCCACACCTTTGAAAAGGGATGCTTAATGACAAATGTCAGCACTTAAACCCTAAGTACCTCTTACTGTTCCAATGAATTCCTCCAAACGCTGCAGAAGATCAGCATCTCTTTCAAAGTCATAGAAGTGATGTTCTACCCAGTGTCGACACACATTTAGTACTCTGCAGAAGGAAAGGAGAAGTAAGCACTCTACAATAGTCTTTTAGTGGGGGAGGGCTCAAAGAAATCAGCAGAACAAATGCAGTTATTCTACTGTCTCCATTTCACCAGCAACCATTTGCCACTTTAAAGAAGTCAGAGTAATGCAACTGTTCATAAAAAAGAACACTAAAATGTTCTCTTTGTGGCACATAGATGCTTTAGAGCCTTGCAGAAACACTGATGAAAGGCTGCTGGTTTCACAAAGAGCCTCTGCATCCAAAAGGACTTGGAGGGAGTCAGATTGGCTCAAGCTGCTGCAATACTCACCGGAGCTGCACAGGTTGAATGTATTCTTTCCTAAACTTCTTTAACTCTGCACTAAGAGGCTGGTCTCCATTCTCCATAGCAATACGGTCAGCTTCTGTGGGCTCAGGCTCTGGGATTTCAAACCTAGCAGAGAAGAGAGGGATAAGCACTAGGCTCCTATTACACTCATCTTGCAGAAATCAAATACTGATTAAAGACAGCTCAAAATTCAGAGGGTTTCCACATGGCAGAATCTTACATCTTGGTAAGGACAGAGGAGGATTTGCTAAATTCAGTTTTAATACAGATTTCAAAACCAAAACTGGGGGATGCTGGAAGTTACTGGAGCTTCCTGAACAATCCTACAGCTTCTGGATATCATTTGCACAGTTTACTTGCAAACACCTTTTAAAAAAGGCTTTTGGAGTAAATCAAAACCAAGTGGAAAACAAGATTCTTACAAACTCTGCTCCAAGTAAAACTAAAAAGAAGCCCCAACCAACCAACCAACACTTTGCACTTTGCATGAACAGTATGTTTAACTGTGGCATACCTTTCTATTAGCAGGCTCAGCAACTCCTGAGGCTTGCAGAAGGATCTGTATGTTGTGAGAAAAGTCCGAACAAAGTTGGGATCTAAGACAAAGAATAATTGGATGCTGATGTCAGCAAGTACCTGTTGTGGGGTTTAATATTTGCACTTTGAAACAGTTGAAGCATCCTTTAAAATTAAGGATGCTGGCCTATGAATTTACAGAGAAGATGATGTAAAGCAAATTGCTTTGGTAACAAGTCACAACCTCTTAAAGCAGCAATACAAAGCAGAATTTAAAACCAATTTTTATTCCCTTGAAAATCCAAAACTGTAACTTTTTTGTTCACTTCAATTATGAAAAGATTGTTCTTTTTCAACAACTTTAAAAAGAATAAAATAGATGATATTATTTAGGAGCCATTTAGTAAACGACTTTGGCTTTGACAACGATCAGGACAAGGCAACTCAAAATACATTAAGTAATTTTGTTTTGGATAGAAATGGCCTCTTCAAGGGGAGAATGTTGTCCCTAAACTGGTACAACTGATAATGAGTTGTGGTTAAGACATTTTTTCAGCTGACAGCTACATTTTGAAGTTATATTTATTTCACTTTAAGAAAATCACACATATCAGTTCATTGTAACAATTCAGGTGTGTTGTAAAATCAGCAAGTATTCAAAAGGGAAACCCAAAGTGTCTCCTTTAATTACAAAAGCAAACCCCTTTGCTTTCAAGTAGGAGAAAATGCAGTGAGACAGCATGCTGGCACTGTGCAGAGCTGAGTAGAAACAGGGTCAACACTGGCACCACTGAGGAGAATGAAAGAGCTGGTTGGAATGGCTCTGCACATTGAATCCATATCAAGATGTTAAAAACAAACCCCAGTTGCTAATTTTCTATGAGAGTGGCTGAAGAGGAGCACACAGGACTTGAAGCAGGAGCTCCTATAGGCTGTAATGAATTAAAACCCACATGTATTATTTGACTTAACACTGTATCAAGCCACTAGACTTCTTTCCTGGAATATGATCTTTAAGAGCTTTTTAAAAATTCTCCTTAACTGTTTACCTGCCTCTTTGACCATCTGAATGAACAGTCTACCTTTCTTAGATCCTACTAAGCAACACTTGGGCAACAGCTTACTGTAATGTGTTGCATAGAGTAACTGTGTATTGTATAACACAGTATTTCCTTGCATTTGTGTTGGACACTATTTCCCACTTCTTACCCAACTGGCTCTTCTGCTTTACCACCTGTATAGCCTCCACTACTTCCATTTTTCTTCTTATTAACACCTCTCCTTGAAACTGTCCAGTCTAAAATCCTTTCAAAGGCAAAACTCCAAATCCTTTTGCAAAACAAATGGCAGTGCTCAAGGCCAAGCTGGATGTGGCCCTGGGTAATCTGATCTAGTGGGTGGCATCCCTGCCCATGGCAGGGGGGTTGGAGCTAGATGATCTCTAAGGTCCCTTCCAAGCCAGGCCATTCTGTGAAGCTGTGAATCCCCACCATCCTCATCGTGATAATACACATTTTTTTGTTGTATAGAAGTAAGGACAGTAACTCATGTTTCCACAGCTTGCATTCTGTACACCCTAGTATCCACCCTAAATAGGTTTTGGCTATGTGAAAAAGAAAGCCTCCACAGCAATTAGCATTTTCAGGTCACTGCAAGCTCTGAGTCATAGCTGTTATGTACAGGTAGGGTCAGTGTTTAAATCTGCAACACACACTGAATTTCAAGTGAAGTCAGTCAGAAAAATCAAAACTAATCTTGTTCTTTCACTAGCAAAAGCTGTAACGAGAGTGTGCAATATATGAGCAAGTGTTAAAAAACCCCCACAGACAACACTAGTTAGTCAGGATGTCTGCTCATGTGATAATTCTCTCTTCAATACAGACAATTTGAAAGCCTAAAACAGAACAATAACTTGTTCTACAAGGATTTATAAATAATCACCCTTGAATTCCTCAAGAAAGGAAACGGACACCAGGATGACGCACAAGCACTCAACATATAAAAGCTTTAAAAATAGAAGAGCACTGCCCTATAGATAAAAAAATTGCCATGACTTTCAAATCTTGGGACCACCTAAGCTAGCTGCTCTTAAAACAAAACATCAGGCAACAAAGGAGATAAGACAGAAACATTAAAACAAGCAAAAGCCACCAGAACCTGCAAACACGGTCAGAACCTGAACTTCACCTCATAGGACAATTTCTCTCGTGTAAAAAAAACATGGAAAGCTGCTTTTGCAGAGGAGATTTCTCCCCATTTTGGGGCTCCATGGCAGGATGGTTTGGACAGTCTGCTGCAACCTGCAGCCAGGTGGCTATTGGGGCTGTCTCCCTATCTTAGCTCTCGTGATGGCTGGACCTCTCCTACCTCAGCTTTGTTAGACCTAAGCTTACTGGGCTGTCCCTGTTCCACAGTGAAACAGAACTAGCTCAGCTGAGAAAAGCTGGTTTGTGCATTGTCAGGAAGGAAAGGGAAGAAAAATAAAAGGTCCAGCACCCATATCTTCCAATGGGATGGGCTATGTGGCTCCTCAGATGACAAAGTTGAGACCTGATTAGACTACTGTCTGAACACAGCTGCATACTAAACTGCTCTTCAACTACCTGCAACAACTTGATACCATCTCTGCAATTACATCTGTAATTATTCCTTAGAGTATGTGACCTACAAAGATAAAAACCTACAGAAGAGTCACAGCTACAAGAAATCCTGTCTTTAGCCTGTCAGATCTAAGGCTGCCATAACCAGTCACACTGTATTTGAGAGAAGTCACCTCAGAAAAGCAAGGGCTTGCAATCTGGCATAGGAATATAAAGCCAATAAGTTCTTTTAAGATTACAATTTAGGTATCAGTACTCATCTTCCCACATCTCCAAGCAAAACGGAAGCCTTGAACTCAGCTGACATCTGTACCACCAAAGGGCTAAAGGGTTACTATGGAATGTTGTTGTCCTACTGACTGCATCTCAAAACACAACAGAAGACCAAATGATTTATGTAGTAAATGGACCTTGTTTCCTGTACAACAGAACAGTTTTGGCTGAGTCACTATATCTCTATTTCTTTGTTTCCATGGAAAAGACAGCACAGAACAGTTAGAAGGTGACATTTTTCCAATCATAGACCAGAAGGTATAGAAGGAAAGGTGTTGAGAAACGATGTGCAACCAAGTGATTCAGCATCAGGTCCATGTGCATTGCAGTAAGATCTTTAAGGCTACAAAACCAGGCTAAATACATCAAAGACAACCTTTTTTATTCTTTTGACCAAAGTCTTTGAGCCCTTCTCACAGTACCCAGATGCAAAGAAAACAACACAAGAGCCATATTTCAACAACCCACATGTTCCTTACTAACAGGGCTTTCTGTTTGATGGAACTGGAGAGTGTATCTGTATGACATAACTCATGCCTGTAAAATTTGAAGCCAAGAGCTAAAAGTTTATAAAGTTACAAGAAAATGAAGACAGGCACAAAACTGCTCAGGCAAAAGCTGCCTGCATGCTATTACATTTGAGTTCCTAATAAATGTTAGGAAAATACAACTGAATGAAATGTGGAGAAAAGAGCAATAAAAGTAATGGAATAAACAGATTTATTTACAGGCATTTTTAAAATAAATAAAAGTACTAAACTATACTAGTTATATTCTGCCTAATCCCCACTTCTGAACAGCCATTTCTGGTCTAAGCAGGATATACAGGGCTAAACTGCAGAAGAACAATTTAGGATAATCCAAGGGAAAAGAGAGGAGAAGGAAGGAATCTAGAGCTGAATATGAGAAGCACTAGTACTGTTTTAGAATAACTGACATTCAGCTAGAATCAAAAATAACAAAAGAAAATCCAAATCCAAACCCCAAACACTTCAGACCAGCTTATGGAAATCCTTAGAAATCTACCAAGCAAACTCCACACACTGAGGTTAGACTGGATCATCACATAAATCCCTTCAATGTATCTTCAACACAAACAGAAACTTGAATTCAAAGGTCCTTAAAACAAATCCCTGCTGAAATTCTGAATTTCCAAGGCCAAATTATGCAAGGGACTGCTTCCAGCAAGCTGGTATTCAGTCTTTTCACTACCTGCCAGCATGGACCCAGGTAACAGATGAGAGAAGTCCAACCCTTAACTGAAAACACAGGGCCCATATTTCTCTTTAGCAATGCTGGTGCTTTATGTGCTATCCAGCTACTGAAGTCTTGAGGGAAGGCAGCTCTTGAAGCCTGGGGCATACAGGAAAAAGTATTGTCTGCAGATCAAATCCTGCAGGCCCCTGTCCCTCTGTCCCTTGCATGAGAATAACCTTATGCACATGCATATCCTACTACCTTCAGCCAAACAAGATTCATGTTTTTAACTCCTACAGCTACAGAGGTGCATACAGTTAGACCTCAAAACCTGTATGTGCACTGCAAAGCGTATTCACTTTCTACACACTTGATGCATTTTGCTGCATGTGTTTAACACAGAGAGGGAAACAGGAACTCGTCACCACCTTGAGTGTTGACTAGGTAAGCAAAGTGCCTCACCTGCATACATGTGGTAAGTCAGCCTCTCGATGAGCTTGACCACAGTGCCTGCCTTGATGATGGGGATTCCAGATTTGGGCTGCATGTTTTCTTCAAACACAATATTCTCTTCAGAGTCAGGTTCTGCAAATCTATAGAGCTCAGGATTTGGAAATCTCATCTGCTCCTCCTTTTCTTCCTGCAACATCGTTACATCCAACATCCTTTCCAACGTGCTTCTATATTGCAAAGATATCAAGGCTGCCATCCAGTTGTTTTTCTCTTCAGCTGATTTAGCAGCAAAAATAACACTGTTCTCATCTTTTAAGATGATTTCAAAAGCATGTCTGTACTCATTAGTGTCGTCTTTATCGTTGATTTGTACCTTTCTCATGAAGAACTTCTCTTTCAGACGATATTCTGCATTGCTAGCACCAGGAAGTCTTGGCTGGCCATGATTTGACTTACAGCAAATCATCAAGCCATCAAATAGAAAGATGTGTCTCTCGTGCTTGGCTCCGACACGCGTGAGCGTTCCTTCCATGATGAACTCGTTACAACATTGTCCAATGTCCTTCCCCTCCCAACCATCAATATTTTTCTGGATTTCATTCATTTTCTTAATTGCTAATTGTTTCCCCTTCATCTGCTGAGTATAGAACCGGCATGCAGATTCACTTCAGTGAAGGATGGGAGAAAGGCAGCCTGTTAGTATGCATGTATTTAAAAACCACAATCACCACTAACTGCTAAACCAGAAGGTCACCTGAGTGGTGAGAATTCCAAGAAGAATGTCATTTCAGCTTCAATATCAGCACCATCACAAAGCCTGACTGTTTTATTAAGTACCTCACATCTGTTTATCTTCTATGCAATACATGGTTTTACCTATACACAGGCAATCAGAAGCAGGCAAGTCATTAGTGCTTCTTAGCCTAACAAACCTCTCATTTCCATTGCCAACAACAACGCTGTTGCACAGCAGTAACTTCTAAGAGGCACATTCAGAGAAAAGAAGCTGTTAAATGTGTTCACGTTCAAGCCTAAAGATTACATTTTGCAGCACAGAACTTGCTTGGAAAAGAAAATATTGACAAAACCTGAGAAGTAAAAGCAAAGCTTTAATGTGTTTAAGTAACTGCACAAGTATTAGCATTGAACAGCAGCTAGTAAAAGCCAAGAAATCTGCTACAACAGTGCAACTATGTAGTAGTTAGCTATGCGTCTATCATCCAATGGTAATTTTAACTAGCCATTACACAAAACACTCTTCAGATTAAATAGTTTCAAATTCAAGAACATTCCCTTCTAATCACACAATGTACTTTTACAGTATCTTTTTAAGGGGAGCTGTGTTGTCTGAGCATAATTAACCCATAAATGCCATAACTTTCTACTTACCAGTGAATTCTCAGACCGTCTCAACTACCAGTATGCAAGGACACATAGAAATTAGAACGGTTTTAAAACAATAACAAATTATCTTGGCTTTGATGTCACTTCCTCTGAAAAAGCAGGCTTGAAACAAACTATTTTGTTCATTGTTTACTAAAAGAGGAAACTGGGAGCCCTGGATTTATAGCAAAGCATTAAGAGCAGAAAGCAGGAAAAAGGGAAACATGTTTACCTAAGCCTTCGTTTTGCAAGACTTTTGGAGCATATCCGTTCCATACTGCTTTGAAGATTTAGTAAGGCAGTTATTGCTTGCTTTAAGCACTCCTTATCCTCCTCATCCTCACTTTTTTCTTCCAATTGCTGTGAACATCAAGAAGTCAAACACAAAAACGTGTTACAAGCATTTTGGTATGCACAAATCCAGAAGTCTGACCTAGGAAGAAGAAACCCAAACATGTGCTGATTTTGCATGCTCCTGATTGTTATTAAAGTTCGTTACTGACCCAGGCAAGAGAGACAACTGTCTGCTGAGAGCTTCAACTCAGCACAATGAGAGTAGCAGTCACTAGCACCCCAGGCAGAGATGAGCTCATACATGTGTTATTTACCTCAAAAGTAGTTTGATTTACCTTATACCTCAATAAAAAAAACAAACCCCAACTCATTACAGGTGTTAAATTTTAAAAGGAACAAGCAAGGAAGGAGATCCCCAGACATAAAACTCTACAGCACAGCATCAAGTCTATGGGATGTGTGTGTGTTTGTAATACACAAATCCTCCTGGAACAGGCAAGCTGGACTAAAAGCCTGGTAAAACTCAATCATAGCATTTACAAACTCACTAACAAGAGTCTAATCAATAATTCAGGTTGGAAGTGACCGTGGAGATCATCTCATCCAACCTCCAGCTGAAATGCAGAGTCAGCATAGGTCAGGTTGCCTAAGGCCATATTGAGTTTTGAATTGCTCTCAGGATGGAAAGGCTGCAACCCTTCAGCACAACCTGTTGCAATGTCTGAAATTCCTCATGGCAACTTTTTCCCCCCCTAATAGTTTATCAGGATTCCCCTTCTTGACTTTTCACAGTGGAAAATGTGGAAGCAGTGTGGCCGTGACAAGTATTTCTCTGTCTTCCCCAACCTATCACACAGGCAACGAGAGCAGGAGAGTTTCCTCTCCTCCTTAGCCTCCTTTTCTCCAGAATGAATGAGCCCTCTCCCCCAGCTTCTCCTTCACCACATGCTCCATTCCTCAAGCCATCTTGTCAAGCCCTTCCAGTGGGCTTGTTTCAGGAAGTCCAAGCTGGATGAAAACATCCCAGTACAGCCTTGCCAGTACTGAAGACATAGACACTGTCACTTCCCTCAGCCTGATGGCTAAGCACTTGCTAACACAGCAATACAGGTATTCTGTTGGCTTTTCTTCAGCTTATTACCCCCCAGGACTGTGATTTTAAAATTTCTTTCCATAAAAAAACCCAAACAAAAAACCAACAAAGATGAAGAACAAGAACTAGAGGGACAGTGGGGAGAAGTAAATATTCCTCCTCCAGGAATGGGTTGCAGGGCTGTTCGTCAGAAAAGACAGGAGCATTGAACCACGGCGACCTCCTAAAACCAGGGTACAAAAATCCTTAGCTGAGCACATACATTAATGCCTCAATATACTACATCAACTTTTCTTAAAGGACAAAACAAATACAACAAAGCAACAAACAAACTGGATGAGAAAGATGAATACTAATATCTTGTGCCCAACTATCACTGTGACATTTAAGTTTTATAAAACAAGATCTGCCACATTTTTATCCTAAGATGTTCAAGGTTTTCAGTTTAAACCTTCATTTAAGTATTAAAATGTTTCATATTATAGTGAAAAAAATATTGTCTATAGCTATGGCTTAGACATAAAACTGAAATAATTACAGGATTATTAAAAGAGAACCATTTCATACTATTGCACACACCCCCCAAGAACTGGCTCCACACAACCCAAAGATGGTGAAATTGAAGCAACAGACTGGCATGGACCAGAATAAGACACCCTTGGAAACAGCTTCCAGCATGAAATATATGTATTGTCCTCCAAAATCCACCTGCAAACAACATATCTTGAAATCTGGAAAATCCTCCCAAGAAACACCATGCAAATGTAGGCTACCATGTATAAGAGGAGCACTAAACCAAAGAGAAAAACTAAATCCCTGCACAGTAATCAGGAATTTTCTCACTGTAGCACCTTCATTTTTTGCCAGGTATTTGAACTAGTAACTTCTTGTACATTTGCTTCAGAAACATAGTGGTACAGATTAATGTTTATTACTGCAAAGCACCCTGCTCCTGTGTCAAGATTATAAAATGCTTTTTACACCCCTTTCTCTCCAGTTGCAAAGATGTTGGTATTCATCACAGAGAAGTCTATGTTCAAAAGCATAATACATGTCTGTACATACTGCTGGAGAGAAAGTAATTGTTTAAGACTAGCACTTCCCCCTCAGGATCCACTGGAAGTAACCCATACTTCCAACTGTATACCCAAACTAGAAGTCCACTGAGTGCCATTATGCTCCAGGTTTAAGATTTAGGAAGTGGTGTGTAGAAGTACGAGTCATCTGAAGTGTAACCCCAACACAAATCAGGCAGTGCTGTCAACTCCATATATGAAGACACTACTCAGTACACAGAGAAGGAAGTGGAAAGTTTATATTCTAGCACTGAATAAGGACCATGAACTGCTATCAGAAACAGTCTTAGTCAGAACTGAGCTTAAATGTCAGCCATGACTTTCATTTTACACTACCCCCAGAGTTTGGAAGAGGAGGTTAAGTGAAATGGCATCACTGGAAACGTGCCCACGTTTCTTTGCCAACCCCAACCATTTTTCCACAGCTGTGCAGTGCCCCCTAATGAAAGGATCAGGTAGAAGTGTCTGTGAAGAATACTAGAATATTATGGGAAGGAGGTGCAGACCTATGATTATCAGTAGTATTAGACTCATTGTGTTTTTTAATACTCTTGTGAGAAAATATTGGTTGATAATGACTGTAACGATTCACAGTACAGGTGCAGTAAACCAACTTGGAAAACAGACTGCAAAGGGAACTTTCTAATAAAAAGTACTCCACATTCTAGGCCACAAGCTCTGCACAGACATCAAGAAGTGGAGGACAGAGTATTTTGTTCCACCTGTTCCATAACACAAGGATTTATTACTCAAAAACCCAGGAAATTCCAAACAGATACAAAAGAAATTCTCCTCATGCAGTGCAAAATGAGATTATGGCATTCTTCTTAGGCTGTCAAGGAAGCATCTATGTAGAAGGACAGCTAATAGGTGTCATGAGGGATAGAAAATCATGTCCTTCAGGGCTTACATCACAATCTAGACCTCTGTCTTCCCAGATGATTTATTCTAAATCTGTGCACTGAAATTTTGTGAACATCAGACTCCCCAGTTCATCTGGGACGAGAGATCACAAACTGGCTGCTATACACAAATAACAACATTATATGGGAGGCAGAGAAATGACAACTGAATTTGCTTAACTTAAGCTCAACTCAAGATCACTTGATTGTAGGTGCTAATGACACTTACTGCTCCTCAAAAATCAGTCCAAGAAGTTTAGTACTTAACTGGTCCCAAATTACAAGTGGAAGCTGCACACTGCAATACTCAGAACAATGAGCTCAAACTAGTGCTGCTACAAACCTCTTCAGAACCCACTATGTAATTTTCTCAGACATCCTGAAGCCCACAGCAGGCAACAAACCACTTACACATCTGGCAGACCAAGCTTGATCTGGAGTGTGACTTAGCTACCTGCTCTGCAGGGAAATGCTACCAAGTAAGCAATGTTCACAAGAACTCCCAAATGCACTGACACCAGTTACTCCAGCTTCTGTTCCAATGCCTCACCATTTTCTCCAACAAGTTTCTGAGAACAGGATACATCCACAGGCTATTTTATGATCCAGAATAAAAAGGACCAGAATTTCTCCTCTGACAAATGCAGGCAGGCAAGTCTGCTGGCACTCTGCTGTAAAACAACCCTGGAAGCTGGCTCAACAGCATTCAGCTGGTCAAGAGCTCCCTCTGACTTTTTGTAAGTCCTCCAAATAATAACAAAAATAAGCCCAAAGCAGCTGCACATTGTGAAAAAAGTGCTCTCATATCCAGAAACTTTAATTGTAGAAAGCATCAGGAAATCACCTGGAACATGTGCAGGGAACACTACTCACTTCTGGAAACTGCTAGCACTCTGAAGACATTTCACACTTGAAGCTTAAAGGAAACTCCATGTGTTGTGTTCCTGGAGGGACATGCATGGCTTTAATGCACTGAAATTGCAAAAGTCATTTTGTTTCCACACAAATTCAGACAATCTTGAGCACAGTGCAGTAAAAATATGCATATGTTTATATAACTGTTTATTTAGATTTACACTACAGTGGGAGCGTTATTTGCATTAAGAGTGAAAGAGAATTTAATATATTACTGAAATAACACTAAAAACTTTTCCTCCACTCAAAACTGGTATCTTCTGAGCAGAAAAGAATCTATCTTTGCTCTTAGCTTCTGCAACTGAGAAGGGATTCATGGATGTAAGCAATTCTCACTGAGTTTACACAATCAACATTTCCTTCATCAAGAAACAGGTACAAAACCAAAGCCTTGCTTTCAAATAAGTTCCTTGATTTCCTGAACATTCAAGCTTCCTGTAGGCTACTAGGTGCCATACATGCATTTTACATGCCCATTGCTACTTTGGCTACTACACAAGGCCTTGTCTTCTCAGAGTATGGAAAACCCATCTGCTCTGCATTCTTCAAAAGTATGGGGTTTGTTTGCATATGCTGGTGTCTCCTCCACAGCAGATTCATTACCTTTCTGCAACAAACGTAAAAGTTCACACAGATCCTTCCAGAGCCTTCATGCTCTGAAATTCTCTTCCTTCTTACTCTCACTTTGGTTTGTCTCATCACTATTAGCAGACCTGCAGAATACATTAGAAATTTAAAATTCATAATTAAGTTGATAACAGTTAGTTAGGTTAGTATTTGAAATATTTACCTATGTGCTTCCACACTTGTAAATGAGGTCTTCATTTGCTTGCCCCAAATTTTCCATCGTGGTAAAGACAATTCAATTGGAAAACATCTTCCCTTTCTCTTTTGTAATTCTGAAGTGGATTAAAATCCACTTTCAGTGCTTTGCCACAGTTCAAAGTCTGATCTTTGCCAGCCTAGTTTGCAAGGCCATTAAGCTCAACAGGGTGGCAACTCTATGATGGGATAAAGATGCAGATTTCTGAACACTACATAAGATGAATGCAAATTTCAGAGATCATTCTGGGAAGCAACAGCAGAACCCTGTTGATTTTGAGAGGAATCCTGTTGATTAAAGAAAAAACAGCAGAGGAAGTGAGGGATGACAAGCAGAATCCCATCTGTAGACTTGGTCTACAGAAACCATGAATGTAGCTTGTTGTTTTACTTGTGTGTGTTATTTCCTACATCTTTCCACTGGTTTCCACTGAAGATATCAGAGTACTGACAGAAAACATAGACCTCCACTGCTGCAAGAAGAAACAGAGAAAGCATGTTCTAGTGGGACTAAATCCACAGCTCCACATACAGAAACATTTCCACTAAAGAAATCAAGTATATCGAAGTTTCAGCCACAGCACTATCTCCCTCAGAGGATCTCCCTTTTGTACAGAAGATGACAGGAACAGAGGCAAGAGAACCAAGAACAGATCACCAGCCCCAGAGAATAGCTGCCCCAGTAGAGCTCTTCTAAACCCCACGGCACCAGGGAGAATGTGCCCTGCAGGTACTCCTAGAAAACAGGACTCTGGAACCCTACAGTCAAACACAGAAGTGAAGTCAAAACTCAGGAGGTCAGTTGGTGCTTCATTAGTCTCCCCAAAGAAGTCACCACGCAGATACTAACCAGCCTGGCCCTGTGCCATCCTGCTCCCTGCTTCAAGGGCTCAAAGTACAGCATTTGTTGATCTGGCAGCAGATTGACAACAACATAGCTCAAGTGTTCCTGAGGACTGGAAGCAAACTGGAAGGAGAAATTTTTTACTTTTACTTTTGTTAGGTTTTTATCCAGCTTTGGCAGAAAAGCAATTTTCACTGGATAATGGAAGAATATTCTCCAAGATAATTACTTCTCATTAGAAAATTCCATGGAAAGAGAGATCTCAAAAGCCCAGCTACCATCTTGTGTCAAAGGGAAAAAAGCTATACAACAGAACATACAGCCCCAACACAACTCCAGAAGGGATGGTACGAGTCATTGACAAATGAAGTGATACACATAGATGTATCTGATAGAAACACAAAGGAAAGCCATCAGTGAGTACCACAGCTAAAAAAATATTCTGAACAACTTCTTCAGTTGAAGAGAGAGTTGGGCTCTCAGAGAGCCCAGTTAGATTAACAAAAACCAAGTTTGAGGAAAAAGGGCACACACACACAAGTCTTCATAACTTAAATTATATGAAAGAAGTGGCTTCAATTTTTCACCTAGTGTCACATTCTAGGAAATCTCCTCTTAGACTCAAGACCAATTTTTACATGATCCCAGGAGAAATGCTCAAAGATGCTTTGCAGTCCTTATCACACATGAACAACAGTTTAGTCAAGGTACATTTCCTCCAGCAGACAGGTCTGCACCTGTCACAGGGACAAAAAACTGCACATTATCTCCAGTGGATGTTAATAAAAGGTCATTCTCATCTGCAGTTATATACACAAATACATGTAAAACACTAATACTTCTGCTTTTACTTTCATTTCAAAACAGTGTTGTACATAAAAGTTACAAGAAGCATACCAAAGCAATTTCAGGGGAAAAGAAAAACATGCTTTGCTGACATTAAGTAAATCCTTTCTTAAAGTACTTCACAGCTAGTCTGAATCTGTGCTTGTCATAAGTATTAATTGAAGGAGACATTAAGAATTGACTCAAGCAAGAGAACCTGTTAATTACAGTGCCTGTACTAAATACAAGCAACAGAGTGTTTTGAGACAATGACCTGTAATTGACGATACTGTAGAAAACTTTGCAGACTGCCAAAGTTCAGTTAATGAAGACTCAGTGGTTCTCCACCCTGGGCTAGATTACACCAGTTACAGATGGTATCACAAACCAACTTCATTAAAATTGTTACCCTCTGGATCACAAGCCTGGCTGAAACAAGGCTGAGAAGCAAAGAGAAGTCAAAGCCCAAAAGAGTTTGGCATGGTTTTTATTTGAAAAAACAAAAAAACAAACAAAACCAAAAAAAATTAGATGCTTTCATAAAATGAAAGCATCCTGAGAATTTAAAATCCTTACAGGTAGAATTCCAACCAAAAAGATGTATGTAAAGAGACAAGAAGTTTCCATCCATAAGTCATGGCAGCCAAGTATACACTTGGTTAAAAAAATGATTTTAAAAAGTATTGAAAAAAACCCCAACTAGCTCTCCTGTTTTCCAGAACACATTACTTTACCTAAGCAAAGTGCATCTGTTTTGAGCCATTCCAACTTGAAAAAAAAGGAACTTTGAAGTTATCTGTTTACCCAAAGACGAGTATCACACATGCACACAAATTTACAGCATCTGAAACTGTGCTCAATTCACTCTTCAGAGTCTTTGAACTTCAACTACTCAACATGATAAATCACTGTACTATTTGCACCACCCAACCTTTCACTTAAGAGTCCACGTATCTATTCACAGAACTCTAATACTCTTAATTTAGAAAAGCTCATTCACATTGTCTGCAAATCTGCAGAAAAGCCCAGTCTCCTATGAATACTCTATTTTATATAGTTAATTTCTGATATCAAAGTATGCAATATTACACAACATAGCTCAAAGAATAAAGCTAACTCCTTCATCCTTAAGTATGTCTATAGTCAAGAGAAATAAAATGGTTTCTCCATCACTGCCCATTACGTTGTCTCACATCTGACAGAACACAGTGAGGAGCCTCTCACTTGAGAGATGAGCAACACAACAAGAAGAAAACCTGGAAGGTTATCATACACAGAATAAAATCCAACCTAACAACACCACATTTAGAGGGTGGGGTGTGTGTGTGTAGAGCATGAATAGGAAAAGACAAGTATTTTACATAAAGTACAGGTCAGGAGGTGCAAACAGTTGGATAACCCTCTGGAGGTGGGCTTAGCTTAGGTTCCAGTTCACCCTAGAAAAGGTGAAGATGAGCTACTCCCTCTTTCCACAGGGATACATTCCCTCTTTCCCCCAATTAAAATTACCAATGGCAAGAAACAAACAGCATGTCTGAGGGTCAGAGGTTAACCCTTTGTGCTCTGTCCATTAGGTAAGACAATACCATGTTCAGAGGGTTGTATGCAAAGCCACTAGGTACTGCACATTGCAACTGTGTGATAAAAGCATGAGCAGAGAAACCTTAAGTCTGTGCAGTTCTGTACCAAACAAAACGCAAACAAGCTGTATCATGCTCCCCTTCCAATGGACTATCAAGTTAAATGCTTAGTATGTTAAAGATGTCTGAAAAGTCACACCAAACCTATGAGCTAGACAAACAGATCAAGCATACATTCCAAACTGAGTGCATGTTATAGGAGATGAAGTATGTGCCAAAGCTGTATGTGTACACCTAAAGCAGTAAAAATGGTGTTACAGCTGTAGAGATTTATACCTCACTATTGAGTTATCCCAAGAAAACCAACCAAACATTCAAGAAAAACATACCCAGATTTCTTCAAAAGAGCAGATTATTTTTTTCACTTCTAACCCAAATATCTCAAAGTCACTAAGTCTGGAACACTGTATTCCTTATGAATTTCCATTAAGCCCAAATGAAGATTCTACTTGAAAGTTTTCCTCACAATGCTCTTCTACTCTCCTTATTATTCAATGCTAACTGATCAATACCCCAGAACAACATTCTGTAGGGTATTTTCTTTACATGTGTATGTTACCAAGTCTTTACTGTTACTCTACTGATGTGAAGCCTCATTGCAAAAAGCCCAACAAGTGTATGTATCAATCAAGCTTTCCCTCTGAAGGAAGGACATCACCTTTACCACACCATCATGGGATGTACACTGCAAGACCACTGAAGCCTTTACAAAACTAAAATGCAATCTGACAGGAAATCTTACTTTCAAAATTGAAAATCAGAGTAACAGCTTCAGAAAGTCTTAGCCATTTTCATTACCTCTTACTGCTGCTGTTGAAACAATCATTCCAAGAACAGGTGTACCTATATCTCTATTACTTTCTAGATTAATAGTAACTTGATTACTGAACACAAATCATTCACTGCTGTAAAACTTCCATCAAATTACAAGCTGATATTTAGTTATAGCATGCACCAGAGCACATAACCTGCTTTCTTTCATCATAGCAGTTTTGTTACTCATATTCTAGTAGACAGTTCTACACCTAACTGAGCACACAAAGCTCTGGTATCCAGCACTGATAATTACAAAAAACCCCATCAGATTGACACAAAGTTCTTACTTTTAGGAGTTCAAAATAATGCAGACAGTGGTAAACAGGAGCAAGGAGCAGCCGGGGTAGAACATACTGAACAGCTTCTTTAAAGCCTTCACCTATTGACTACAAACAAAAGCAAATTTCAGTCTTAAACCAAAAAAAAAAGTATTGAAACAACAACATAATGTAATTAAAGTAGTAATAGCAATTATACAATTCACTTAAAAGAAAGTTACCTGTAAATAAAATGCTGCTCCTGGCTTTGATAATTGACTTAGAAAATGGTCATGGAAACCAGGTCGCAAAATATCTTGTGCATATGATTCATATGGATCAAATGCTAGCTCCTAAGAAGAAACACAGTAATTGTACAAACCTGATTTAATATCTAAGCTTCATATTTCTTAAAGAAAATACACACATTACACAGGAGAGACTTGTCTGCAGACTTTTCCCAAAACACCAATATAGAAGAATCAGTACTTCTGTGTGCACAGACTCACAGAGCAATTCAGTCTGGAGGTCAACTGGTCTAATCCCCTGTTCAAAGCAGGGTCCCCCTCAGGGCCAAATCTAGATCCAGTGTCAAAGTTAAGGTTGCTGAGGGACTTGTTCAGTTGAGTTCCAAGTACCTCCAAGAACAGACACACCAAAACCTCTCTGGACTTGTGCACTAGACCCTTCACCAACTTCGCTGCCCTTCTTTGGACGTGCTCCAGCAACGATGTCCTCTTTAGTGACGGGTCTCAGTTTCATTAAACAGGAAACTCCAAACTGCACTCACACTTGCCTGTTGCTCACTTACCCTTTTTCTTAGGGACTGCAAATGCATATTCCTAGCTCTTCAAACACACTGCCTTTGAAAATAAAGTGGCTCTCCTGAATCCTCTCTACACTCTAGGGAGCCATCAGTGTGATCCAATTCCCTGAAAAAGCCAAGTCTGCTCTCCCAATGCCCAGAGTCTTCGGTCCGCTGATCTCCTGCACTTTTCTCAGGACCTTCAACTCTACCATCTCTACCACCTGTGGCCAAGCCTACCATGAGCTATGATGCTCCTGTCAGTTATTCCTTGCTCAAGAGAAGGAGGTCAAGTGCAGCACCTTTCTTTGTTGGCCCCTCTGCATGTGCCACAATAGAAAAAAACCCAAACAACCCAAACTATCCCTAGTGCCCTCCAGATCTTTTGGATTACTTGAACCACAGGAAATCTGTCCACCCAGATGATGTTAGGAACATTGCCCTCTTAAGAGAATCAGTGCCTGTGATAAGGAGATGACTCCTACTTGTTCAGAGAAGGTTTTAGCCAATCGTTAACTGAGTAGTCATGGCAGGAGAAGCCTGACCACAGCATGCCCTTTGGCGGCCTCCTCCTCTGACCCTGATCCTTAAGCAATCAACCAGATCATCATTCATTCCATAACAGAGCTCCAGATATTTGAGCTGATCTTTTAAGCAACAACAACCCAGGTATTTTCTTACCTCTGCCATGTCTTCAAAACAGCTGCCTACTAGTGGATGAGGACTACCTTCATCTGTCATTTCAACAGTGTCTTCTATATGACCCAATAACTTCACACTAAGTTCATGAATGTCTGATATACGACTAAATATATTTTCCACATCCTGCATAAATCAACAGAACCAGACAAAAATCAACAGGGAAATGGACATAGTTTATGAGAGACTGTTACGGACAAAGCTGCTGTTATGATATGAAAGTCTAGAACTTCAAGTAGAACAAGATTTTCTTATTTTATTATATATGTGCTGTATAATTGATGTAAGATCATACAGTCATTAGGTTAAAAATAAATTCTATACATGCATAAACATATAAAAATTTACAGAGACTCAAACATGACAAAGAATAACAGACAAATTTTACACTACAGGCCTGCAAGTAAATTGGGTGGTTTCTTCCACAGTCCCACAAAACCCATGCATCCCCACAAGTACTTCTTTACTATTTCCAATTCAGACCTTGAGACAAGTGCTTCCTCTGCTATTGATATGTTAAACTGAGCAACAGTTAAGTTCTAGAAGTGTTCATCTACATCTGCTGATATTATAGTAGGGATTTTCTTGTTTGTAGCTTATACAATACTTACATGAGATGAAAACAGTTTGGAGTTGGAGGCATATGGCTCTCTAAAAACTCTGATAATGAGATTTAGTTCCCTTATGTATTGTCGAACCTCTGCCATAAATGACTTCACTAGGTCATAGTAAGTTTGCTCCCCTGAGGTGGAGGGTTCCTCATCAGATAAAGTTAGTGCACTTAAATCTTCTACATCTTGATGGAACATATCCATTAATACCTAAGTAGCACAGAGGGGGGAAAACCCACAAAGTGAGAACAACTTCTTTTCAAGAGCTACCAGTGAGTTACCAGTAAAGGGAAGCTACTATTTCCATGAAATCAGACGGATCAGGACTATGCATTATCATTCTGCAATTGGTTGAGCATGCTCTTATTAGGTGGATGGTTGGACTTGATATCAGAGGTCTTTTCCAACCATAATGATTCTATGAATTTGCAAGTCATTATTTACACTGGCAACTTCTGAAGAACTCCCAGCCATTCAGACGCATCTGGGCATCTCTCCAAGAATGTCAACTTAAAATCAATTACAATTTTAAGAGGTCTATGAAGTATACAAACACATTTACCACTTAGCTCTATTCTATTACTCTGAGTTAGCCATGCACAAACCAAGTTTCTGAAGAAACTATATTATCTGAAGTTAAAAAGTATGTGCATTTTGGTTTTTCAGCTTTAGCTTTAACAGGAAGTCAGGCACGATGGTGCTCAGAGCCCTGCAATCTATCTCTGACAAATACTGGTCTGCCCACACACTACACATGGCCTGGTTTCTGTCCTTAACTCCTGAATTCTCTTGTTAAAACAGACCCTCAAGAAAGGGCATCAGCTTCAGAAAACATAGCAGTCATGTTGCAGAACTACACAGACAAAAAGACCTCTTAAAGCTTTTCCCTACCAGAGGTCCCAGTTGATACCCAAGTAAGGCTTACTAAACACAAGCAATTAGTTATTTGAACTTCTCAAGAGCAGTGGATCACTGAACACTTCTTCCAAACATGGTATCTGAGCCAGGAGCCATTACAATGACTTAACAAGCAGCAAACAGAAGTCACACTCTGGGTTCTTTCCACCATGCTCAAAGAACATCCTAAAGGTAAACTAAGTAAGTTGCTTGCAAATTGGTAAAAGGCATCCTAATTTGAAGTATCTTCAGCAAAAAGAAAACCTAAAGGGGGTCCACAGTCTACAATGATGCAGCAAATCTTAGTAACAAGCCAGTATGCAGTTCAGCATAGAAGATGACTTTGTCCTGGGACAGACAAATGGGACAGTATGTATAAACAGACCTGCTGCCCAGAACTACACCGCTTCCAGGAAGTCATCAAGTGGATCAAACAATACACGTGAACTCCAAAATGAATGAGCACTTAAGTGCTGCTTGCTAGCCTCCCTTCTGAACAGATGGAGGTCAAGTCATGGCAACCTATGCCTGTCACTGTAGAGACTGACATGACTGAAAAGACTGAGGAGAAGACTGCAGGATCAGAGCTGTAGATAGTCCCCTGAGAACCACAGGAGGGAGGGCTAACACATTAAACATGAACATTTTAAAATGGCAGAAAACAGAATGAAAAAGTGGGTTTCAAAATAATTATAAAACTGGAGATCACACCAAACATTAACATTTGCCCTGGTATTTACAGTTAAAGTCGTCTTTTTCCTGAAAGAGTGTGACAGGCACTTCTCCTGAAGACATGTCACTTAACCAAGCTGCTGACTACTGAATTAGACAAATGAGCTATTCTGCAAGAGAATACTTGGGGATCTCTAACTTCAAGAGGTGGTCTGGTAAGTTCATTACACTTGAAGATTGGTAGAAACACACTTAACTAGAGCAGTCATTTTTCACCCAGGTCTTGTCCTAAAACTCCTCAAAAATAGACAGGTCTAGTAAGGAGGGAAATGGGCACACAACAGGTTCTTTGTCCTAGTGAGTCAAGAGACTGCTAGACAACCTGGTCTTAAGCTTCTCTGGAAGCAGAACACTGGACATTCTGCATTAAGGCTGGCTTCTGAAGCTCTAAGACAGAAGGTGACTCATCTTGCAAAGCCAGCAAACATACATGGAACTTAGGTTATAAGAAGAACCCTAAGTAACCTTGGGGAATAGGATATTATAGGGTCACTAATGCAGGAAATTACATGGAATAATGCAGGTATTCAAGGAGGCTCCAACTTTTGTAGCTTTTCTTCATGGATGGAGTTCTAGCACATAATTGAGCTAGAAGATTCCAGGCTGTATTCATAAGGTGCCTATCTCACTCCTGTGAAATCCACAGAACCAAATTAAAGTAACTAAATGCCAGATACTGAATTTTGAGCAGTCAGAAGCAAGAGCAGATAGTAGAAGAAAAACAGCTTGCATTTTAATGGAGTTTGGTTTTTGCAGACAAGACAAAATTCTCCAGATGGATGGATGGCACAAAAGCAAGTATAAAAGTGCTTGAGAAAAAAAAAGAAATGGCACAAGGAGCCAAGAAACTCTCCTGGTTGTTCTGTTTCAAAACAATAAAAAGAAGCAGAAAACATGATATGAATATAATACATTATGAAGTTTCTTGATGCAACTGGAAAGAAAACACCTTGGGAGCACCTTTCAATGCCTTGTTCTGCTGAGGCAGTAAAGCAACAGGCCTGCTTTAAGGCCTTTCAAAAGTTCCTTCTGTCTACCTATCCAATGTAATGTAATGGAAGTTCCCAAATCAACTTCTTCACAACTCTTTTGCTCATTCATCACCTTTCCTACCACAGAAAGCAGCATGCAGCTACTGCACTTGTTCCTGTTACTATTCTACAAATATTCCAAAATACACCTTCAAATACTGCCCTAATGAGGTAGGGGATATACCCAAAAGCAAGAGTAACCGAGCCTATTGTCCAGACTGAGAAGTACTTGACTCTTCAAGACCTCACAAGATACCTTGAGAGAGTAAAGAGAAGTGAAGAAAATCGGGTGGAAAAAAACAAGAAGCAGCAAGCAGGAAGGAGAAGACACAGATAATCCCAAAGATATTAGCATAGATTAACAAAACAAAATAATGAAAAGAAGTGATCAATATGAAAATCCCTAGATTTAGGCAAGACTAGAGATTCTTAAATCCCACCCCTTAAAGGATTAACTTCAAGCTTTGTCTTCTAAACAATGGAAAGCTTGAGATGCTAATGAGGTGAGCAGAGAAGCTAGAGTGCAAAGGCACCTGAAAGACAGACAGGAGACCTTCCACTGCTGGGAAGAGAGGCGATTCCTGTCTGAACCTAATGAATCTTCTGAAGTTACAAGAAAGACTACCTGTAGATAAAACTATGGACCACTAAGGAGGGTTAAGCTAAAATGCTAATGCAGCTGGGTTTTTTGTTTTAAAAATGCTGGACCACTGAAACGCTACTGTTAACGTGCAGTTGTTTTGGGAGAACACCCAAGCTTAATTTCGGCCTTATCTTTTCAAGCTACAAAATAAGGCTCCACTATTACAGCTTAGAAACGTTGAATTAAGTTAGTGCTGCTTCACAATAATTTTTAAAGCATTCACACACTGGTGACATTAGGCAAGTAGTATCAAAAAGAAGAGACACTTAACTATTAATAAGCACAAATTATAGCTCTGTAAGCTCAAATAACTTTTTGGTAGCTTTGCTCTATTTTCTGGAACTGTGTTTTATGGCAGTAATTTCTTCTTTCAAAGGTGCAACACTTTGATTACCCAATAAGGAATAGACATTGTCCTCTCAAAACTTAACTAAACCTTCCTGTTAACATGAGAAACAAGAGTTATGCTTACCTTATCAGCACACATGGCTACTTTAATATCTTGTTTTGTAATCTCATAATGTCTTATATTCCTCACATAATTCCCAACCAATTTTAAGATGTCTGCAGAAATGTATTCTAATACTGCCACTATGTAAACAGACACTTGGTGGTCGATTTTGTAGCCTAGAACTTCCTGAAAAGTTAAAAAAAAAAAGCATTTGACTGTTAGTGAGATACACACCACAGGTTACAGTTAGAACCAGTAAGCTTAAGACCCTAACCAATGAATCTTCACCTCAAACCTACAGTCTACTTTACAGAAACACAACAGTTTGTAGGTCTAGAGAAGAAACAGTGTCACTGTAGATGCTGCTCTATTAACTGTGAAAGTGACAACAGCCAATGACTGTTCCAAAAATCTCACTTAAACATTTCAGATTATTTCCAGAAGTTTCTTGAGCTTTTTCTTAGCCATGCAAAATGAAACCACAACAAATTCATAGACAATGAGTTCTTGGCTTTCTTTGTCCAGTACAGAATTAACTAACTTCTAAGTGGGAAAAACAAGTGTGATTAATTAAACTGGAACACTTACTAAAACTACATAACACAGATTGTTAATCCTTCCTTTCTTCCATTTCAGGCAGCATGCAGACATTACATGAAACAAGGTGTCAATTTCTAATTGCAAGAACACTGCTTACCTTTAATAAGGGATGGATTTTTTCTACTGGGAGAGATAATGGATTTCTTCGTTTCCTCTTCTCAATAGCAGACTGGGCATCAGCTATTGCCCACTTATCAATAGGATGGGGAAAACTCTTTTGAACACGATCCTTAAAAACCAAAACCACAGGAATAAAGGGTAAATGGACAATCTGAATGAGCTTAGCAATATTAGCACATTATCAAATTGCTTTCCATTCCTTAACAAAGGAAGGCCTGCTAATATTTCAACTATAAAAGCTTGTACAATAGGTGTAAATGATCATTTTGATACACACTGATACTACACTCCTAAGGCTCTATCAGAATATCACTACCACAGTGCTCATTACCTAATGCTCAAAATCTGAGACATGCCAGAATTAAGTTGCCACTGCAGGCACGATTTGCTCCTCTTGTGCTTGGTAATTCATGACTGCACTTTATCCTAGCACTTCATTCCCTGTACAGAATGGTCACTGAACGAGATGGTATCAGTTTCTGTTTCACCTTTACTGATCAGCACACAGTCCAGACCATGCAACTGCATGCAATCTGCTCAGAAAATGGCAAGTACCATAATAGGAAAAGAGAATATACAACAGCACCCACGTATTTTAATACAGTTTACCATCTACAGTTGGATCATTTATGTATGCCCCAGTTTATTTACTCCTTCCAGCAGTCAGGGTGTCTGAGGACACCTACACTCTCCCACACATTGAACAACCCTCCTTCTGGAGCTCACACACAGGTCTCTGGAGGTTCCAAAGCTTCAATGCTCTTGGCAGCCCTGGTGTTCAGAGATGCCAGAACTCTAATTTCTCAGATAACTTCATTTTCTTTTTGTCAGGCCACAGTTCCCACTGACTGTTTTGGTTGCAAGTGCTCACTTACGTAAATATGACCCCTATTTGAGCAACCAGGAAATGAGGAAGATGAAGTTAATGACCACTTCCAAAGAGCTGGTACAGGACAAAGTACACAAGCAAAAACTTTCTGACAAAAAACTGGAAAAGAATACAGTTCTGTAAAGATGGCACCCAATTTTCCAAAATACAGGCTTTTTTTTGTCCTCTCAGCATAAAAGTTCTGCAACAATCAAGCAGAGGTCCTACCAAAAAATGTCTCATTCACTATCTAATACCCATTCACTCTCCTACCATAACCTAGCCTGCTAATTGAACAATGAAGGTGTCTTGTGGGAAAAAGAAATGCGTGTGACCATACAACTAAAGACAGCATCATTATGAATGAACACAAGGGGGGTAAACTGAGGTTGCCTGATCATCTCTAATTCTTGCATTTCTCAGCCTGACTTCACAGCCATAAGACTTCTAATGCAATGCAATGCTGCATGTCATTTTTTCTGTTAGCATTGTTTCAAACACAGCATTAAACAATCTTCCACAAACCTCTTGTCTCTTGAGCTGCCAGACTAAAATGATGTTGCAAAACAGGCCAGCCATTAAAGGGGACACTGGAACACCATTAGAGGTGTCAGTGGTCAAAAGAGAAGAGGAAAGATGAAATTAATGAGTCTTGACCTCAGAGACAGCTAGCTTTTTTCTTTTTAAGGGTTGGGTTGGGGTTTTTTTGGGTTTCTTCAGAACCTGAGGAAGTTGCATCTTGTTTTATTACCTAACCCAACACAAGCACAGCCTCCAAGTACTAGAAACCAAAAGGCACACTGCACACAGAGCCTGGAGCTTGGCACCAAAGTCTTAAGTACAGATACCAACATATTATTCATGGGCTTAGAAGCTTAACTCATTTAGCTTAAGTAATTTGTTTCTCAGATGCAGAAACTCTCCTCAGATCAAGCCTTCCTCTCAAACAACAAGTTGCTTTTCTGAGCAGCAGAGGTTGTGGATCTTTGAAAAGCAATTTTAAGAAAAGAGGCTTCTATGTAGAGGAAAGAACTGTTCCTCAGCTCATTCTGAGAAAGAGACTGAACTATTTTTGTTCAAATTTCTGGGACAGTAGGGGGTATATCAGCCTAAATCACCATGCTGAGAAAGCAGCACACAGCCTCAGACTAAGCAGCTTGAGTTTGCATGCAGTATCAGTGGGGAAAAAAAAAGGTCTTTTGAGAGGAAACAGTCAGCTTCATGTACACAAGTTACTCTCACCATCTACATACAGCAATACAGCTCAGAGACAGTTTTACTATGTTGAACAACAAATACAATTGATAGGAAAATCAGCTATTAGGCAATTTGGCAAGCTTGATGGGGAAGGTTCTGCTACACAGAGATACCTAATCACTGCTTTCCTTTTCACATTGTGAAATCAACTGTTACATGAAAAGTTAACACATTAATCAAATTATTACAGATTTCTAATAATTATTCTCCATACCTCTACATCCAGAAAACTTCTTGGTTGGGCTTGACACAGCATATTTAACAACTGAAGAATTAACTCCTCCACGTACTGTAATGCATCTTCAGTAGAGGAAAGTTTAGGATGGACTTGCACCTGAACCTGCAGGAGACAGAAGAATTCAAGCTTTGAGTTTTGCTCTTCCCCAAACCACATGCTTTACTTGTTGGGAAAAAAAAAGATGACAAAAGAATGAGCCAAACAGCTCTTAAAAATCCAACCCAAAATGCAGCTCTATTAAGGTACACCAAACATGAGTGAAACACTCATCTACACAGGACAGAAATACAAAACTCAAAATGTACTCAAATGGCTGTGACATTTAATGTCTAGAAAATCAGCTAATTAATAACGGTGCTTAGCAGTGCAATTAGGAAAACTGTTTGCAAACCCTGCTTATATTTGTCTTTGTCCTGTAGCTCTTAAACCAGTTTGTACAAGACATTTTAGACATGGGGCTTTCTCCCATTTACAACTCCTTGTTTGTCACTCCATCTATAATAATGAAACAGAACTTTTTTTCACAGAGAGCACTACAGAAACAGCAAGGATTTCAGCAGTATTTAGCCTTCGAACTATTTAGTTCATCCTCAATTAGCTCTCACTAAAACAAGATTGGCTTAGAACTTTGGTTCCATACTGGTTTTCTAAAAGATGTCAGCCTCTAAAGTAAAAAAAAAAAAACCCCAACACTAAAAAAAGGCCAGTGTTGTCCTGGTCTCCATAGGTTTACTTGTATGTCACAAGTGTCTGTAAATTCTCACTGGTGTAAATATCCACTGAGGCACAATCCTCCTTGCTCCTCTTATTATTTTTTCCAGTCATTTAACTTCTGAAACAAGCCTCCAGTCTAGTTTTCCTTTGCATTTTCATAGTTCACAAAACTGCAGAGTTTTAACCAGTTTCAATTTCAGGTACACAAAGCTCAGTGCTTCAGAACTCAAACAGGCAGGCAGTTTAATCTCAATACTATACCAATGCCAGAGCAAGCTGACTGCTGACTTTTGCAACGTCTCTTTCAAGTCCCAATTTCATCATTTTACCATTCCCCTGCACACAATGCAAAATGCCTCCAGTTCTCTCAATCACCAACACAAGAACTCAACCACCTTAAACCAAACCCCAACAATCTATCTCATCTAAATATTAACCCCATGTCTACATTCAAATAATGGTGCCATAATTATTTAACTTCACACCTGAATTTTCACTCCTGTTTGCAGCTCTAGCAAGGAAGGGTTACAAAGTTCCAACACAAAACAGCCCCAAATAGAAATCCACTTGCCTGCTAAGGCACTAATTAGCTTGAAAGCTTCATGTCTGGGCACAGTCCTGGTGCTCATTTAACTGCTGTTGGGATTTAAATATGCTGGATCATGCGTTCAGTTTCTTGCAACTTGCACACCCTAATACAGCAGGTCTTAAAAAACATCTCCACAAGTGATTGCTTTTTGAACTTGAAAGCACTCTGGCAAAAATAGAACAGGCCAACTTCTCTCCATTTGACTAGCTAAAGCAGCTCTTTTGATTATGCCAACAGTTTCATTTTTCCTAAGAACTTCACCGTGCACAGCTACAGAGTGGTTGGTGGAGGTACCCAAGTAACAGCATGCCTGGCAGTCCCAAGGGTTATTTACAATTCAAACACTGACATCTGAAATACTGTACCAGCTTGGGACATCTTAACACCAGAAATTACAGACTTGCAGAAGCATTCTCTTTCAAAGACCAGAGCTGATCTGAGTTGCCTTTTATGTTTTCTGGATTTGTGGTGCTGGGGCTTTTTTTGGTTTTGTTTGTTTGATTGTTGTTTTTTTCTAAAGCAGAACTGAACACCTCTGTATTACATTCTCTCTACAGTATACTCTAGCACTTGTACTTTGAGAACTGTTAAATTACCAACTCAATCTGACAGTAAAAAATACAGAGCAAGACACAGAGTGATGAAGAGCAGCTCTGTTTTCTCCTTTACTTAGGAAACCGATCACAGACTCAAAGAGCCTCACCAAAACTCTTTCAGTCTGTAACACAGGAATAAGTACAAACAAAAACACCACATCAGGCCATGATCTGAAACATCCACAGTCAGCCAAAAGAGTCAACAATGATAACCTACTCCTACTTTGGGAGCTGAAGTTCCAAGCATTTTTCCTAAGTGTTTATGTTTGGGGGGGTAATTACATCATTCTTCTCAAAGCCCTTTGTCTTCTGGCACTATCAAGCTCTACTTTAGCAGAATATTCACCTCAGCAGAAGAAAACATGATGAGGTGCCACTGGCCTGCCAGCATGGTTTATCTATATTAGGTAGGTAGTAAACACGCTTCATTGCTACTTGAGTGAGATCTAGTATCATTTAGGGTTCAAAGTCATACAAGCAAAAGCAAGAAAACAACCAGACTAGCATGGAAAATTACAGGAGAGTTTGGTGTACAATCATCACAGAAACATGTAATTTTAGTATCTGCACTACTGTAGTACTTAAAGGCTCAGCCCAAGACTGAAACAGTGTTATTTGAGGGTACTCAAAGCAAGACCCAAGTAGTCCATCATCTAAGACATGATGCAAGACTCAGCAAGATGCACGATTTACTAAGAGGAGAGAAGAAATGAAAACATCTGTTAGCATGCACCATGATGGGATCACTTGCAAGAAAAAAGATCAAGTTACGAGGGGGTTCCCATCTTTCTCATTAAATCAGTTTAGACTGTAAAATAAACAAAAAACTGGGCCCACCCTGCCTTATCCCCCTCAAAAAGGAGGAGTACTGGCTTGAATCAACCCAGATCCTTCATGGTCCTATATTAGGAATACACTTGATAAAAACAGACTAACAGCTTCTGAAGTGTAGTGATGTTTAGATAAGATTTTTATCTATTTAACCTTTCCCTTAAATAATGACAGAACCCATCCCTTCCCTCTTACACACAAACAAAAACATCTATCTTTATGATAAGGGAAATTACTAAAAGAGCAGCTCAAGATCTTTTCACAAAAGCTTTGATTCTTTGAAATACTCCAACAAATTCTACTGGGCAAATACAATCTACTTCTACAAATCCCTGCCTAAATGGCTCTGCTTTCACTCATCTGATCACTTTTTGGGGAAACTTTAATCTCCTCAGTCTTTTTTAATTCTCACAAAGGAAACAACCAGGATTCTCTTTATTTGAAGATAAGCAGAGCCAGCATTTCTTGAACAGCTTTTCATGCTCTGTTTAAGAACACGAGCAGAGACAAGCAGTGTCTGCTTTAAGAAAAGACACAGCACTTCAGGAAAATCCTATGATATGATCTTAAAATCAACAAAAGCAAGGAATTTCCTATCAGGAATGGTAACAGCTTAAAAATTAGGCAACTGTAAATCTAAACTGCTCCCAAAAAGTCAGTGAAACCAACTAAAACAAAAAAAGATGTACTTAAAGAATAAAACAAAGATAAATATATCTGATCTTGCTTTATAACCCGTAGCAACTTATTTTCTGTAAAGCTTTCTCAAACCATTCTTTCCAAACTCTACATAATTAGACTCTAAACTCTTTCACAAACCTCACAGGAAGCAGTAGGGATCTAGAACAAACCCAGAAACAAGTTTCAGTTTAAGAACTGCAGATCAAACAGCTTCAGCTCATGCAGAAGCTTGTTTTTCCAACTGCTCCACAGAACTACTCCTAGGCTGGTTGCAAGCTGACCTAAACCCAAGTCTAAACTGACAGGCAGCACCTCACTCTGCACTAGAAAGCAGTGTTTGATAACAGATAAGAAAGGAAGACTTGCACAGCGAAGTTAATCTGATTGATACTAACCCACGCTTCCGTAGCAACAGTTTTCAGTTACCTCTTCCTCACGTGGCCATGAGAAAAAAGCCTAAATTATGTTGATTGTAAAGCTGAAAAATTTCAGCTTACAATGAAAAAAACCCTTGCTTAACACTTCTTAAGCAACCTCACACATTACACAAAACCACCAGTGCAATGCTCCCAAATCATTGCTAACAATCGACACAATCAGGTTTGTGGTTCTCAGTTGTTCTGCTAAGCACAGAACACATCAGGAAAAGCCTCTGTGTGAAAAGCTGCAGAGAGACCAACACCTAACCGAGTCCCCCCAGGACAGAAGAAGTTCCAGCAGCTTCAGAAAAGTGCTTAACAGGAGGAAATCATTCTAAAGCCAAATATCAAATAAAAACACAGCATCTCCTGTTTGTTAAGAGATCCCTTTTTTCCATACCTGGGCAATACTACGCATCTACTGGGATCCTGGCAAGAAGTCCCAGTGTGAACCAAAACCCAATGCCTGCTAAAGAACAACTGTGCTTCACTGCTGAGGACAGGTACTCCACCCTGCCACTCTGCCTTGGTAGTGGCTGAAGTGCTTCTAACAAAGTGTCTAAAGGAAGAAACCCATCCTATTTACCACAGCATTTTGATGCTATAATGGAAGAAGCTCTACTGAGACAACAGGCCAAGTTGTTTTCTAAAGCATTATCAGACAGGGTGAAACCTGACTGGTAAGTATTTTTCTACAACTTTATTAACCTAAAATTTCCTAAACCTTTGCAGACAGTTTATTCAACAGATGATTAGTAGAAATGACTTGGCCACAGAGAAGTTAGTTCTGAGGAGGAGGGATGATTTTTCTTTGCTTCAGGAACTCTGGAAGAATTCACTAATGTTCTAACACTTATTTTTACTCAACATCTCTTTGGTTAATCTTCCTTAATGACTACAAACCTACTGACAAGCAACTGTTCATCACTAAAACACTCCAGTATTTCATGAACATCTTGCACATATGAGTGTCCTTATAGCCCAAGCACTCCATTAAAAGGTGTTTTTCTTCTACTCTTGCACATCTCTGCTGATATTTGGCCACCTTGCCCACGTTTTGTTATCTTGGTCAATTAAAAATCCAGTAACTTAAACTAAAACCAAGTGTCTTGGATCCACACTTGAACAACAATTCACAGAGCCCACAAGACTCAGATTTTGGCTAACATTTTTCCTGATGTATCAAAGCAGCAATATTATGCTGCACCAGCCAGCATGTGGGAAAAAACACAACCTTGCAGTAAAGACATGAATCCTGAGAGTATCTTAACTTCATCCTTCATGGCCACAGGAAGAACAGAGAGCCCAAAGTGATCAGAAATAAAGGATGTTCTACATCTGCAGTGAAGCAGTGCCAAGAATGAGAAGTATCATTCTGAGTAGCAAGTGGCAACTGGATTGTCATCCATTTGAAGAACGAAGTAATTAGAAGTCAGGTAAAAATCTGTCAGCCACAGCTTCTGGTGCATCCTGAAGCAGCTTATCTCTTGTGCTCCATAAAAGGTAGAGGTGACTGGAAGCATGCTGTCTGGAACGGTTTCCTTCACTGAGGAAGTAAATCCCCCCAACACAACTGATGCGTTGTCAAGCCACATCAGTGCAATCATTTTGACCACAGCAAATCCCAGCAGCACCCCTTGTTAATTGCTCAACAGATTCAAAACAACTTGAGGTACTCAAACTGTGGTATATCTGTATGGCAAGTTCTTTTGTTTTTCTCAGTCACTGAATTGCTCAATCAGTAAAGATGACATGCTTTGGACTGTAAAACCCAACATATCAGGGAAGAAGCAGATCACAGGCATGCAGAAAAATTCCAACCAGATAAACAAGGGTGGTCTAGTGGTTAGGATTCAGCGCTCTCACCACCAGGGCCTGGGTTTGATTCCTGGTTAGGGAAGAGTCCTGCTCTGGCAGCAGGGTTGGACTAGATGATCTTTTGAGGTCCCTTCTAACCCCTGACATTCTGTGATTCTGTGAAGATGAAGCCAAAAGAAAAGATGTTATAGGAAAAACCATCCAAAGGATTATGACCAGGGTAAAGTATACCAATTCACCAACAAAGGAACACCAATGCTGGAAGAGGCATCGCTTTGCAGGTGTCCCTTCCGAGTCCTTTTTCCAAGATGTGCAACACAAGCCAGGAATCTCCATCTCCAGCCACCCAAATGCCCTGGTGTTTCACGTGTCTTGAATCCTCTGTCTTCAGCCCCAGCATCTCACCTTCTGTCCATCTCTGCAACTACAACTTCAGACACCAGTTGTTATTCTTACATCTTTTTCTTGGACCTCACCATCACAATTATTATCTTTTGTCCTCAGCCAAGGGTCTTTGCAACACTCCTCTCTTGCTGCTTCAAAAAGCAGCAACCAGGCAGAGAAGCGTCAGTACACATAATTTTCTTCCTAATTGAGTGCACTGGAGTCTATCTTGACAGTATCTGAAGAAGAATTGTAAGAAAAGGGATTACATTATGATCTGAATGGTACAAGAGCTGCTTTTTGCAAATGCAGCTGTTCAATCCAAATACAGTTTTATTGTTAAGGTTCATGTCTAATGAAATAGAAAGCATGCTCTCCTAAGAAATTGTTGATGTAGGATAACATTTATTCTTACTATGTATTCTTGGTTTTGTTGCTTGATAAAAACCCAACAAATAACTCACATGGAAAAATAAAGCTATTTGTAATGATTCAATAGTATATTTTTTAAGAACCTGATTCTGAGGCTGTAGCTTGAGTTCCTATTATAAGTCAGCTCACAGTTAAAAAAGGGCAAAGGCATTTTAATGATTCAGTCCATGTGTGGCAGCTTTCCTCACCAGCTGCAGACACTCCATCCTGGGATATATACGTTAACAATATTAAATTAAATGCCACTCTCCTCGCAGGAGATATTAATTCAACATAGGTCTTCCCAAACTATTAAGTCTCACTTCCAGCTATGAAGGAAATCCTCACAATCCTGTTTGTGCATATACCTTGTTTCAAGATGGAGCTCAGAAATCAGCTTGCTGTCACTACCTGAGAATGAGCGTCAACAGCTGGTCAGCTAAAAAGAAGGAAAAGCTCTTCTCTAGTAATAACAAGACTTACATGAACTTCAGCTAATCTGACTCCTACTGAGATAGCATTCTCTGGCAATTCAGCAAAGCCACAAGGCACTAGTTTCCCTCCAGGGCAGTTCTGCCCTTTGACCTCACTGGCATATGCTGCCACATTCTCTACTTTACTAGTCCCTCCAGGTACAGCTCAGGACTTTGGCCAGCAGAAGCAAGGAGGGAAGTGTCCCAAATGGGCTGCCTGCAAAGCTGCAGTACTGCACCTGCTGCATTGTGAACAACAACAGATGATTGTCTAAGAGAGCATGCTGCAGTGTTCATGGGTTTACCTGCCACCTGTGACAGGTTCATTTCTTTATGGGGCTTTATCAGGGCTAAACACTCTAGCAAACACTACTTGTACCTATATAAATTAGTAAAATACCAACTTGGTTTCTACACTGATGAAGAAGCCACTAAGATAATAATTCAATATTTTCACCTGCCATTTAGTTTTCTTGTAACTGAAGTATTTGGCTGCTCAGTATAGCAGGTGACAATACCGACAGATTCTTCATTTCTACCTTTACAGGGACAGCAACAGCAAGCAACAGAAGACTCTGCTTCTGGAGCTCCAGGGAGCAACAGCCTGAGAGAAGATAAGGAACAGGTGATGATCTCGGGAAGAACTGAAGCCAAAAGAATTAACACCTGCTAGACAGTTGCAAGTTTGAGTGTGAAGCCTTCAGCCCTAACTCCACCTCACTCCTGCTACCCTTCTGCCCACAGTAAAAAAAACCCCAAAGCACAGCAAAAGAAAACCAAGACTATACCTTACAGGGCCAGGTTGTCATCCTTGGTAGCTTGTCACCATTGTCCTTCTCTGTGGACTTCATCCTCCAGAATTTCTTTCCTCTCCCGAGGAATTTATCCAACTCCTTCAGCAAGTATCTTTAATGCAGGATGAGTCCACAAATGGTTCGTGCTTCAATACTGGGCTTCAAATGTAGCAAATAATTCCAAAGACTTAGCTCATACTTGCCTCAAAATCCTCCTCCAGTTCCTCCAGTGGTTAGCACTGAGCCTCATTCCAAATTTGGCAAATCTATGCTATACCATTCTCTGAAGCAATCTCTCGAGTTGAGACCTTGGGCAGCTCCGGTTTCCAAGCAGGTTTCAGTATAGATGATGGTCCAAGTGCTTACAAGCACCACAGGAAGCAGCGAGTTGTATGGTTAGTGCAGAAGTATAGTTTTAAAGAAGTGACTACCCATCAGGGATAAGCCATTAACAGTACATGCTACGGATGAGACAAGAAAGAAGATTTCCCAGAACTGGATGAAACCACACTGTGTTGAAGACCTCAAAGAGCACGCCCAGAAAAGCAGGGCAATACATTGCTAGAGAAGACTAGGAAGAAATACCGAACCAGTACAACTGCAACACCTGCGACTTCCAATCCATATTGGAGGATGTAAGAGTTCAACTAACCCTAAAAACGAGTCTTTTACCCCAAAGTTGTGGTTAATCACTGTAACTAGGCAGACTCCTAAAGCATTGCTGTGTATGACTAAAAAGTGTCAAGTTCTGCAATCGAAGCCAGTTCAAGCAACGGTGTCAGAAACCTCTTGTTTCTTAAGCCTCCTACTTTCTGGGCACTGGCTGCAGCAGTGAAAGAGGAGCCCCCACCATTTTATCTCTCTTCCAAACACATTTTCCACACCACAGGCTCAAGCTGCACCATCCCGAGGGAGCAAGACTTGCTAGTTTGTCCTAATGACACCTTCTCAGCAAAAAGGTATTCAAACTAAGAGAAGCTTAACTAAAAGTCATTAAGCCCAAACACTAATTAACCAAAATTCTTTCAGCAGTTCCCCACAGCGATCCCCCCCTAAGCCGTGTCACTTCTGGGAGCTAAAGGAGCCTAGCAAAAACCTGCAGCAGCACTACTTGCTTCCTTCTCGGCGAAGGGGGATGGGGAGGGTAGGACCTGCATGTCCATTAACCAGTTTTTATCTACACAGCTCCGTCTGTCAGAGCATCGCCTCAGCGCGGCTCCCGCGGCCGCCAAGGGTGCCGGGACCAGCGCGGGGACGCCGGGGCCTCCC
>VWZX01010089.1:110174-280440 GCA_013399015.1 Galbula dea
GCCGCGGGGGCGGCGGGAGGGCGCGGCGGGAGCGGAGTCACGCGGCGCGCGGGCCGCGAGGGGCGGGGTCGAGTACCCGGAGCGCTAGCGCCGCCGCCACCTCCCCGCTCCCCAGGCTCCTGCCCTCGCCCGCACGGCCACAGCCGCCGCGCATGCGCGGCACCACGGCGACCCGCGCCTGCGCCCCGGCGACGCGTGGTGTGAAGCTTCCTCCTCTCCCTCTTACCTCTCCGGCGGAAGTGACTTCACGGGGCGGCCGCAGCCCCGCGCGCCCCCTGAAGGCGGGAAGCGCCGCGCGGGTTTGTGCAGTCTGAGGGGCTCGTAGCGGTGCCTCAACGGCCCGGGCGTGTAGCGCCTCACCGGGCCAGGCCTCTCTCCGGACAGCCCTAGCTCCGCCTGCTCTCGACAGCTGCCGAGGGACCCTGGGAGAATAGGGTCCAGCCGGAGCCGTTGGGTAGGGCGCCTGAGGAGGGGATAGGGCGAGAAGGAGCCGTTGAGACCCCAGCCACACAGCCCAGCTACTGGCAATGCCCACCATGGGAAGGTCCAGCAGTGGAGGGGCGCTGGCCCCGCGCAGCCCTGCGGAGGTCTGGGAAGGAGAGGGCTTTGGATCCATGATAAATTATAGTGCAGCTCTGCTAGGGTCTTTCAGCCCGTCTCCTGGCTACTCCCTCTGCGGGCATGCTGGTAATAATGCCTCCAAGGCTTTAGTTCCTGTAAGCCGTAGGTCATCTCACTACAAGCTTCTCACCAGCCCCCCTTGCCAGGGTGACCTGGTGCACAAGGAGACAGCACCTACCTGCCTGTGACAACAAATCTGGAGGCGGTAGAGTGGTGTTTCTCGTCCCATGAGAGCAGCCACTCCCTGTTTGCAAGACACTGTCATCTTATAGGGGGACCAAGATCAGAGATCAATAAGCACCCCATGCAAACAGCACAAGAATAGCCTCAAGAGTGAAAATAAGCTTGGATCTTGGAAAAAAGGCCACAAAAAGCAAAGCTGGAATGCAAATAAAGCCCAATGGTTTAAACAGGACAAAGTCCATGGTGACCTGCAAGGCCTGGCAGAGCAGAGGGAGGAGAACGATGCTGGAGATGAAAAGCAAGCCATAATGCTGTGTTTTGCAAGGCAAAGTGCCAGGGAGAGCCTGAGGAGCAGAAGAGGAAATAGTGAGTTGCTTTTGGGGAGCACAGGGAGGGAGAGACATGTATGAAAACCTTTGCTGGTCACTGGAAGAAAGGTTTAGGACCAGCGTCCCAGCTGGGAGGAGATACCCTCAGAGAGTGCTTGGACAGAGACTGCTTAGTCTCCCTTTGCATCAGGGCCGGTCACACAGACACCTGTCAAGAATGGTATGTGTGTTGGGAGGCTCGCTTCATTATAATTGTGTTTGTGAGTGCTCTGAGGACAAGAGGTGTTCTTGAGATGCTGAGCAGTACTTTACCAGGTAGTGGATGGAGCCTCTCAGGAAAGAGCTGTCTTCACCTTGCAGCTCTGCCTAAGGCACTTTTCCTCCAGACAGACACTGCTGTCTGAAGGAGTTAGAGGTCTCATTTGAGCTTGCTGGAGCCAGGATTCACATCTCTGAGCTATCTGCTTAGTCTAGCAGCCTGCCTGCACATTCAGGGACACCATTGCAGCAGCCAGAGTGGAAGTGGCTGGGAGGAGAGAGAAAAACAGTTGCTGCACAGGTTGTTAGAGAAGCTGCATCAAATAACTGTAGGTAGTAGCTCTTCTCTAACCTCATTGTGCCTGTGATTCGATTTCCTGGCTCATATTGAGCTCCTGTTAGCCAGTCACAAGCTGATTTGGTTCTTGTGTCAGGATAGGGGTGGTGGAAGCTCCCATCGAGCGTGGCTCAAACAGACTTTTATATTCATGGCAATTGCAGGTCTAGCAAAGGAGACCTGTTGGGTCTAGCAGACTTCCAAGCTCCTGTGCTCAACAGAGGACAGCTGCCAGCCAAGGAGCTGAGCAGCTCAGGATGAGGGAGAGGTGGTTTTGTGGCACAGACCCCAAATCCTGCAAAAAGCAGGACCCCTTTGCCTCTTCCTTGTCTTTCATGCTAGAAAGCAGCATGAGGAAAGCAAAGCTGTCCTGGCTGTACCAATAGATTTGAGACAAGCCTGCCCTAGCACAATGCTCCCCTTCTTCCCACATGCCATTACCCTGTCCTCTTTATTTTTAGCTCTTCCAGCTGCATCCCAGCATGGATCCTTGCACCATAAATGCTCAGCCAGAGTAAAGCCCAATATCTCTTAGCTCCTGTTGCCCCTAATTCAGCAATAGCCCAACAACAAGAAACAGAAACCCCATAGGAGGAAGTGTGTTTATAGTACATCAGCTATATTGTACTTGGTTAAACTTTAGCTACTTTGTGCACGTCAAAGCAAGGAATAGTCCATGGGAGGTAGGATGGAAATCGCCCTTGGGCAGCAGCACAAGCATGCTATGAAACACACACAAGTTCTTGGCTTTTCTGAGAGTACAGCTTCTCTGCAGTGGGCCCCTTGCATTCCCCACCTCCCCCCAGGGTAGATCTGGGGGTCAGTGCAAGGGAACAGAGGAGATGGGGCCAGCAGAAGCAGCAAGCTTGAGGCCCCCTAGGCAGAATAAAAAAGCCCTGCTGAAAAGAAAAAGGAGGTTTGCACTCAAAAGAGGTGGAAAAGCAAGTGATGGAAGAAATCAACAAGCTGGAATCTGGAAAGACTCCTGCTAAATAGATATACCCTTTTGGCCTTTAGGCAGTGGATATTATTAATGCCTCCTCTCAAGCACTAGCCTAAACTGAGTTGAGCTCCAGCAAGTGTGACCATTTACACATTCAGAAATGCCCAGCTTCTGTGTTTGGCACAACATTTAATAGCAGAATTCAAAACTCAGTGTGTTCCATATTATGTGGAAAATTAGTGCAGGTGATAATCTAATTGTACAACAACATGTTAAAAAAAGTTTATTTTACATTATATACATTAGGGAACATATTTCAAAGCATTACCAATCACAACAATAATGCAGGCCATAAATCACTTTAGTTTGGTTTTAGTGTATATTATCACAATAAAATATAAAGAACATATACAAAACAAAAGAGGAGTCAAATGTGTGCATTTTGCTAAAAATTGGCATTTACATACTCCATTGGAAAATAGCAATCAAAAATACTTCTGATCAAAATTAAGTTCCTGTGATGTGTAGTAACCATTGTATTGTTTGAATGAGGTAGTAACTAAATTATTTTGGCCATGTGTTAACATCCTAAAAATCAGGAAAAGTGTGAAAATGGTTATAAGGCCAAAAAAAAAAAAAAATAGAAAAAAGGAAGTCAAAGTGGCAACATCTTGGAGCCATTTCCACAATGTGGAATGTTGCTCCTTTTCATTGTGATATGAAACTATTTAGTAAGATGAACAGTAATGCTAATTTGTATCACTGTATACACTAATAATTCAAACAGCTATTGCAGTGTTACAGCCAGGTACCACTAGTCTGGGACTGACACCCATCCAGAAAGTATTGTTTTCAAGCATAGAGAAGTAATTGTAAGGAGAGGTTTTAATTAAATATAAAAATACAGGTGTTTAACTGGTTTGTTTCACAAAGAAAACTACCCAAGTAAACTAAAAAAACCCAATATAATAAAAAGGAACTTTGAAGCCCAAGTGATATCCACAAAGTCACAGCTTACCTTTGTGACTAAATACATCACATCTCAATACATTGTGCAAACATGAACACCAGTGTGTTGCATCAAAATTCAAACAAGATTGTAATCTGATTACAGCCTTGGTTACAACTTCTAAAAGTCAAGATTTATTTGTATTAGTAAATTACGTATCATAAAATACAACCATGTTGTTAAATGGACTATATCTGTTGCTAGCATCCCACTGTATAATAAACACATTGAGAAGTCCCTAAAATAGTACCCCAGTTTCAGTTTTGCATCCTCCTCAGTGACTTTTACATCTGTACAGGTAAGACACTTGTACTTAACCAGAGGACCACAGCTATCTACAGAACAGTCAGTGGAGGTCTTCAGCCAGAAGGGTCACTGAAAAATACTGCATATGTACAAAGATTACATAACAGTAAATGAAGCACTTCTGTGGTATCATAATGCTTATGTGTCCATACCACAAGCAATTCTCCTCTTCCTCTCATGCCACACAATAAATTATGAAGTAACTCAAGTGGGGTTTCTGCAGCTTTTGTGCAATTTCAGCCAGCCATGAGCGCTGCTGCAGCAGGAGTGTTCTCGTGTTGCGGCGAGCTGCCTGCCACGCGCTGCTCTAGTAACTGTTCTCGTGCCCTGCCAGGATATACAAGTTGCTGTTGGCTGTTGGGTTATCTGTTGGCCTACTCTCCAGCACCACGACCCTAAAATGAGAATTAAAAAGGCCCCAAAGTCAAGGAAGCTTTCATTTCAAAACATCCTTGGATATTACTGTAAATACTCTTTCCCAGGATCCATCTGATTTGTGGTCATTTTGATTACCCTGGATGCCTCTAGGCTAAAAAAGCTGCTTAAAGCAAGGCCAACCTCAAAGCTAGCTCAGGGAAGGTCTCCAAGGATCCCTCAACAACCTCTCTGGGCTCCTACTGCAGTGCTCAACTATCCTCAGCATGGTGTTTTCCGTTCTTTTTATCCAGCTGGAATTTCCCCTGCTGCAGTGTATGCCTCCTGCCTCTTCTCTTTTCACTGGGGACTCTGGATAGGGTCCATCACTCCCCTACTGCCTAGGCTTCTGCTTCCCCAGAGTTTTTCAAAGCTAGCCCATCAATCAGGCTCCAGTTCTGGAAGTCCTTAGTCTGCCCTTCACCACTGGACACAACAGATGACCAAAACTGACTCCTGTGAGCATTTCTAACCTTTCCTTGAGCCCACGTAACCTAAATCTACAGAAACCTCCTCCAGCTCTAAAAGCTCCAGAGAAAAGATGTGCAGGCTGAGAGAGTCCTTAAAGAAAGGACTGCTATGTGCAGAATCTTCTCTCTTACTCTTTTCTTGCCACACACTCTAGGCCAGCACTGAAGACAGGAGACTGGGTTAGCTGGACTTATGCTACACTGCAAAGACTGCAAGGGATGTCCTAGGTCACACCTTCACACACATCTCCCTGTCACAGAGAGAATAAAAGCCTCAGGTCAGAAATGAGTATTGCTCACAACTACCCATTACCAAAAAGCTATCTGGTGTTGCATGTAAGGCAGAATCCTCAACCTCCAGCCAGCAAAAACAGCTGGTAGCTACCTGATAAAGCCACAGCACCATTCACTGCTGTTGATCTTATGGGTAATAACAGGGCTGTAATCAAGCTTGGAGAAGCAGATTATGGGGAAAAGCCTTTGGCTGATGTGAAGCTTTGTTAGTAGTTCTAAGATGCCACAGGAGAGTGAGTTCACCGTTGAGCGGCATAAGGCAGAGACAACTCTCCAAAGAAAAACTAAAGCCTATCTCTGCACTTCATATAAATACAGTAGTGGTGAAACAGGTCAGCATGCACTCCCCAGAAGACAAAACATCTGCTGGGCTGTTTTGTGGCTGTTACAGAAGTACAAAGTTTGAGAGCAGGGCAGAGAAAGTTGAGGAAGTCAGTGACGTTCCTAAAATAGTAGTTATTGACTTGTCAAGCTGCTACCTGGTGGGTCAGAGACATGGTCTTAGTTCCTGCAAAGCAGATGCCAAAGAATAGCTACATTGGGAATTAGCTAGAGCTCTTACAAGATCTGAACTGTCATGTTAGGAGGACAAGTGGTAGAGTTCCTTTCTGGAGGTGAAAGTGAGGTATTTAAATTTTAAAGTATTTTTTTTTCCTCTCAAGAAGCAGATCTTGATGAGCTACAGTGGAGCATCTGGAAGTAAAGAATTCACCAAGTTAAACAGGAAGATGCTCCTGGAGATTGTGTCTGCCACCAAAAGAGCTTGCTAGGATGGCTGAGTAACTCTGCAAGTCCACAAACACTTTTAGAAGAAATTCTTTTTTATTAGGAAACATTTGTAGGGCTGGAAGGTAAACTTGTAGACAAAGACATGAGTAAGATGGCAAAAATAAAAAAAAAGGAATCACAGGAAATAAGCAAAAAGAACTCTGAGAAGGTAGGAGGAACACACATTCTTCCATTTTAGCATGCCATGTTCATTTCTCTTCCTACCTGTCAGATCCCAGAAGCCTGAATATCCTTGTATTATCAGAAATTTCTTGTGTGATCTAGACAATAAAAATAAGACAAATATTTACAGTAAGTGCACAAGTTGCTATTTTGTTTAAAAAAAAAAAAATCAACCTAGAGAAAAGAATTGACTGTGACTGATGTTACCAATTCACTGCTGATTTAAATTCTCCAGAGAATTTAATGCAAGTCTCTTCTAAATAAGCTCTAAATGTTTTCTGTCATTTCTGCCACATTATGTGAATTCCTTTGGTAGCAACTAGAAACTTGACAGCAGAGCTCAGTGCTGCACAGCACCAGAACTACTGGTGCCATTCTCTTTCCACCCATGACTGAATCAGGCAGCTGTAGGGTGCAATTTGTCTCACTCTAGAGTAGATACCCAAAATGGGTCAGGTAAATCCCATGTAAATGTGTTTTGTTGAAATTCTGGGTCCTAGGATTAATGCAGCAAGTTCATATTCTGAAAACCTTCACAGAGAACCAATCTAATCTGTAGGATTTAAGCCCACTGTGAAAACATGATCTTTTGACATTTCAGACTAGTACAGTGGAGATTCTTCTCTCCTTCCCATATCCTAGAAGCATTAGCTGACTTAGTGAATTCAGTTCTGGCACAGAGAGCTTGCAAGGGACTTAACTCATAACAAAGTTCTCCACTTTGTTAAGAAAATTACTTCCTGCTTGTGGGGCTGAACCTGCACAATCTTGGCCCAAATTTTGAGTCTCTTGTCTCAGAATTCACAGTTCCCTGTTTCATCCTTCCCACTCCATCAAACCACTGTGGAAGGTCACACTTAGGGAAGGAAATAACTTTACAAGCAGCAAAAATCATCTCAAGTTAGACCAACTGATATTAGATTAAGGGATTTGAAGTAATCATGTCTTCAAAGACAGAAGGCACTGCAAAGTTGGGTTGGCCAGGTTTGAAGCTGGTTATGCAGCTTTTCACATCAGATATGAAAATGAGTTTGTGTTTCTTCTTAATAGCTGTGGCTAGTAGGAGAGCAGAAAAGATAAGCTATTTAAAAAGGCCTGAGAGCTTATTCTAGACATGTTCTACAGAGAAAACGTTTTGGGTGGCTTGCTTTCTGACAACAGCTCACTTCTGCCTTCTGTTCTTCATTTATGTGCTGGCTTTGGCTTGACAGTCACAAAGCAAGATGACAGACTTCCTTATAAGGAAAATAAACATAAACAATACAAGGAATCCACTTGCACTGCAACACTCTGGGGCATGTCCTCTAACAACTGGACCAGAGCTACTGGGGTGGAGTAATCCATTGAGCCTTGCAGAAGGCTGCTAGCAGGAGTCTGGAGTTGGAGAAGTGCCTAGCAGTGTCATCTCCTCACGGTGGGTGCTAACAGCAGGGTGCTGCAGTTCACCATTAGGAGTTCTTGGGAGAAGGACTAATCATGCCTGGGGATCAAACATGCACAAATGCCACAAGAATCATTGGCAGACTTGGAAATAAGAAGCAGTCTGACTCTAGTCTTTGGCCCAACTTCCCCACAAAGAGCAGGCTTACTGTCGGCACAGATTAGGCCAGCTGTGGCTTTGTGCAAATAAATGTAGTTGTGTAACAATGAGGAATATCTAAGCTCAGCATGGTGTGTTTGTACAAGTACCTTAAAAGACAATTAGTCATAATGAGCTCCATTTCTCAGCCAAGATGCCACTGATGAAACAAGTGGTGAAGTTTGTAAACATTCTTTAATAACTGAGTTAAAAGACTCATTAAAATCCTCCAAAACACAGTATTTCCACTAACACGCAGACCATAAGATTTGTAGCAAGGAAAAAAAAAAAAGACTTGGGTGGGGGGTACTTAAAATGGCTTAATTATGTCCAAAAGTCACATCAAATTGGCTGAAAAAAAGGCACTACACAGAAAGGTCAGAAAGGAAATTCTTCAGGTCAATCTGACATTCTTCTCCTCAGAATGGAAAACACTTCTTGCGAAAGCCAGGCACTAAAATCTTCCAAGTATTCATAAGTCAAGGGAATGTGGAAGTGACTACATATCAATGGACAACTCATTCAACACCATGACAAGCTCGGCAGTGGAGCAAAGTAACCACTGGCAAAGCCCAAATTCTGCTATCCACGTGCGAGTGGTTAAGGGGCTGACGCTGGTCTTCAAAGCAATAGAAAGTGAAGATTAATATTACCACGAATTAGGCTTGGGTATTTTTCTATGGCAGCATGGCCCAACCTCTTGTTGCTTTCTGCTTTATATGTTAGACTTGACAGAGGCTCTTGTATAATTTCACTAATTAGTTTGTAGCTTATGAAACTTAGAATGAGGCTCCAGCTTCCAGGTCTAACTTAAAACATTACTGAAATGTTTTCTTCTTTTTCAGACCACAGCATTATGCACTTATCCTATGCCTGGCTTACATTAGAAAGTTGAATTTGAAGCAAAATGCAGTACTCACCTCATTTGATCTAAAACTCCTTCCTTGCATGCCATGTTTCCAGAATGCTAACACACTGTCTTGTAGACAGACTGGAAACAAAGAACATTGGAATCAGTTTTGAGGCATAATGTCAACTTGTGCTCTTGAGGCTAAAAGCATACAACTGCAATTCTGAAATCTGTACATGCATGTTTGATTGTATGATGTTCACCCACCCAGACTGGAAAATGTCTCTTAGGAATTGCTGAATCTGCCTCAAAAGTAGCTGCATTTATACACTTTATATTACACATTTATCACTGAGCCCTCTCTCACAAAGTGAAACGCATGAGATATTGTTTCAAATGTCAAAGACTTGACAGTTAGCATCTCCAATTCTGTACTGTAACAGCAAACAGGTTAATCATACAGTATCTGGAGTTACAAGGGAGCCATAAGGATCATGAAGTCCAAATCCCTGCTCCTTGCAGGACTACCTGAAACTAAATCATACGATTAAGCGTCCTTCAGACGTTCCTTGAACTCTAACAGACTTGGTGCTGTGACCACTTCTGTGGGGAGCCTGTTCCAGTGACTGACCACCTTCTCTGTGAACAAACTTCTAATGTCCCATCTGAACTTCCCCTGATGCAGCTTCATTCCATTTCCTCGTGTCCTGGCACTGGTCACAGGGGAGAGGAGATCATCACCACCTCCTCTGCTGCCCACCTTGAAGAAGCTGTAGACTGTGATGAGGTCACCCTTCAAGCCCTCTCCAAGGTGAACACACCAAGTGACCTCAGCTACTCCTCTTAAGTCTTGCCCTCAAGACCTGTCATCATCTTGGCGACTCTCCTGTGCACACACAAATAGTTTGATGCCCTTCTTCTATTGAGGTGCCCAAAACTGCACCTAGTACTGAAGGTGGTGCTGTACCAGAGCAATGTAGAAGGGAACAATCCCTTACCTCCTCAATCAGATAGTTCTGCTGCGCTGATGCACCCCAGGACTCTGCTGGCCCCTTTGGCTGCCAGGGCACACTACTGACTCATCTCCAGCCTGCCATCAACCCACACCCCCAGATGTCTTTCCGTAGGGTTGCTCTCCAGCTTCTCATCCCCTGCATTTGTATTTAAAACCAGAATTACCCCACCCCAGGTGCAGGATCTTGCACTTGCTCTTGCTCTTGTTAACTTCCACACAGCTGGCGACTGCCCAGATCTCTAATCTATCCAGGTAGTCAGTAACTAAATCCAACTTACCTATTGATTCAATCTGAAAGTCAAATGTGAGCTCGGATGAAAGCCTGCGGCTGGATTTCAACCTGCCTTGCAGATTCACTATTTTGATGCAGCCTAGAGGATAAATAGGATATGTCAAGCCAGAATTCACCTTCAATATAGGATCTAATTTGAGGACAGACAGTATGCATGTACATGCATAGGTATATATTTAGTTGAGACTAGAACTTACAATCCAAACACACCAAAATGGTGTCTCTCTCCAGCTGTGTTACATGTACAACACTTGTCTCTGTAGTGTCTATAAAAAAATGACAGTGTTAGTTCAGAACATAAATTAGCATGAAATTTGAAATGGAAGTTCTAGAGATTGAGACAATTTAATGGGTTAGTGTGTTTTTTGTCTACTTGAAATCATCATCTTACCAGTGACATTTCTCTTCTTAGAGAGGCATGTCCACTTATCCATGTTGACTGTGACAGGGAAACTGAAGCTGTAACATTAAATTACGGACTTCAGGCAGCCTTTCCTGAACCAGGTTACAAAAGCAAGCTCACGTGTACACTGTTCTCCCTTTACTCTCTGTGGGGTCCCTTTAATATTGCTGTTGCAAAAAAAGGCAGACACATGAGGCTGTCCACACTAAGCTTGAATGCTGTTTCATTCCATTTTTCCTCTGCCTTTATTTCTAAATCTTGCTAACGACTTTTATATTAATACTTAATTCTGGCTGCTGTTTTCAGACTTTCCATCCTCAGATCTTCCGAAAATAGGGGATTATTTCCTTCTCCAAACTCTTAAAAGAAGGGTTACCTTCCTCTCTTCTGGGTTACAGCTGCAGCAGTCTCCATCACAGCAAACAGGGAGCTCTGACCAGTGATTAGTGGACACGCCAGCTCAAAAGAGAAGTGTCGTTTTGGGCCACTTGTTTACTAACATTTAAATTACCCAAAAAGCAGCTCCTAATTCAGCATTACTGCCAGGCATTCTTTCATACAGGAAAAGGAAACTCATTTAATCTGTTAGAGATGAGAAATTAAGGTGTGTTACCTAAAATACAACAGCAGCTTTCAGTTAAATAATAAACCCCAGGATCCTGCTGAGAAGCAAAACACTCCTCAAGAATGATGGAAGAAATGTGCTCCTGGAGATGGTCCCTCCATCCCTTTCTTTACTGTTTGTCTTGGAAGATATCCATTAATGATCTTTAAATTAATTTCTAATGCATGATCTTAACTGAAGGTGGATTATACCCAGGATGAAAGCATGCAACAGAAGGACTGGAGGATTTGTATCTGTGCAACCATGTTAGGTGGTGTGGGAACATGTGCTGCACTGGCTTGAAGCTAACACAAGAAGGACTGCACATGGTGCACACCTTCCTCACTTTAAAATACACTGAAAAATCTGTTTCATTGCATTAGCACTCTTCATGCCAGCAGAGGATAGGAATAAATCAACATATATCAGAGTGTTAAAATTAAAATCTAACAAATAGGAGAAAATAATGACTGAAGATAACATGAGAACACACTAATGATTTAAGGAAGCTAAGGAAGTATTTTTGGAAGGCACCACACTAAGAAACAACAAAGAAAATGAGAAGGGATTTCTGGTCTTGTATTTGCATGCTGCTGCAGACAGTACTGAGAGAAGAATGACAACAGACATTGAGTCCAAAAATTTCCCTTCAGTGTGCTGCATTTATGGACTCCCCTGAAGTCATCCAGTTGCCTAAAGAGATGTAGGAGTTGGAAAATAAAATGTACTAACTCTGAAGCAGTTAAGTGCATTACTTGGCCACGCACTGATCACTATGGGCTTTTAAATTAAATCTATTAAACAAACACAAGTCATGGTGCCCAGGGTAGAGGACAGGACAGCACAGTGGGTAACAGTCAAGAACAGCCTGATTTATGGAAGAAACCACAACTCCTTCCTCTGCTACACTCAAAATCTGAAGAAATCCAATCAGTTTAACAAGTAGAAACATACAAAAATAAAAATAAAGTGTATGTGCAAGCAGGTGCAACCAGATACAGAGCTTACAATGATCACTTAGCCTTAATGATTTAAGCATTAGTTTTCTCAGAGGAATCTACCTTTACAGTGCTCCAGCTAGAAAAGAAGAGCAAGGAACATTTCTGAATGCAACTACAACACACAAACCTGTTTCTGTAAACCATGAAGAGGTAGAATTTGGGTTGACAGTCTCAAACTTCACCACCTGGTTGAAGTCTCTTCCTCTACTGACACCAACACAAACTAAAGGGAATTCCTGCTCAGGGACTACCAGCATTTCAAACAATCTCAGTGGACAAGGTACAGGAAAATCTATGTGCTAGATCAGGAAACAAAAGCAGGCATTAGAAGGGAAACAAGTTCAGTATGAGTTGCTATTAGCTATTTAAATTGCATGGTAACTTTTATGCCCTAGATTTTGTAATGTTATTTATTTCTTGAGATAACAGTGCTTGATAGATAAAAAAAGTTTAGAGAGTGTTTATGCTGGAGAGCAAGCCCTCTGTTAACCCATGTTATCCCTCCACTCTGCCATGTCTCATATCTGTTTTGCTTTGTTCTTTAACTGAAGTGCACCACTAAACCAAGAACATTCCTATAAATATTTTGAGTCAGTTAATACATATGACACATTCAAACAGCTATTCTCAATGTAATCTAACAGAAATCAACTCTAAAAACTGAATAAATGGGTAGTACTTATTCTTAACAAGCTCTTACAAGATAAAGAGAATTGAACACAAGAGCATTTCACCTTCTTGTAATATTACCTTGATTAACATAAATTTTTGCATTGGTTCCACCCATTCTAATAAAACAATGCTAGACTGTAGTGCTCCACAAAGGTACTTGTGGCCTGTGTAGGGATTCCTCACTGCCAAAAAAAGAGAAGAGGTCAAGTATATTAGTGTACTAAGCAAATTCTAAGCAATTTCCAACTAAGTAAGATTCCATACACTTTGGGAAAACACCCACCACCACCATTCTGCTGCTGCAAAGTCAATATTCACTGTGAAAATGATGACAACAAGCCTACTGGAGCTGGGGCTGCTCTTCCACCACACATGAACAGCTAGTAGGTGGTGCCAAATAAGCCATTATAAACATGACTCTCAAGAGCACTGGGGTATGTCCCAATTTTCCTACTCAAAATAAATTTGGTTGGTTGGTTGGGGTTTTTTTGTTTGCTTTTTTTGTATCCTGGTAGGTGGGATTTACTATTTTAAGAGAGTCTGCTCTTCTCCTATAAGCTGCTTCTTCTAGAACTCAGTTTTGACTTGGAAGGGAACAATAAAGGTGAAAACTGAAGCACTGTGCAATCTGAAGTTTCCCAGTATTATATTCCACAGTACTGATAGACCTTCCCTCCTTAAGCACTGCCAGCATGTCCATTAAGACAAACAAGTGTTACTATGCACTTTGGGCAGTTACATCTAAAGACCAGATTTTAAAGTGCATTAAAGTGAGTGTGGGCCAGCAAGCAATTAACAGACAGGACAGTACTGGATTGTAGAAACCTATTACCTGAACTATCTCCATAAGTGAAATATGCCCATGCTACCTCACTGCCAAGGAACTCCAGTAGCAATCCCTTGGCACCTTAAATAGCAAAGCTGAATTTCATTAATCCAAGCTCTCACTCAACATCAGACAAACTGACTGCAAATTGCAGCAAATGATGCTTGTTGTGACCCTTGGTAAAGCTGAACTTAGCAGCAAAAACCACAAAATATTCAATTACCAACACCTCTAAGGTGGAAAAACAAGACCAGTCTTTTTTTGCCTCCTGTGGCACTACTGCTTCTCAGGCCACAGGGATACTTTGCTGCCAGCAGGAATGGAGGCTCAGGCTGCATGTAAATAGGGCAGGAGAGGGGAATCTTATTTCTCCTTGGCCCTGCCTTTTGTAGCTGCTATTGTTGCATTCTCATTTATGTCTATCATACAAAAAGAACTCCAGGCTTATTAGGCTACGTTATCTCTGAATGCCAGGACAGCAGACTCCACCACTACACTCTTGTTGAAATTCTGTGCCTGTCAGTACAGAAACCAGAAGATAATAGAGGAGGACACCACCAGGTTTCTTATTTCTTAAGAGACCTGAAAACATATGGACTTTCAAATTAACTTTCATCTCAGAAAGGCAACATTCCTGCCCACGCTGACCCCTGCCACTCCACCCCTTTGGGGGTTCCCTTCAGCAGCCATTAACACTCAGCATGACAAGATGCCTCAATTAGGGCAAGGCCTGGATATACACTGTACATGTATCACCCTAAGAGCATCTGTATCCCAGAAAAAGTCCAAGTTTGAACAGGTGAGCTGGACAAAGGAGTGCTAAAAATCATCAGCTGTTTTTAGCAACACTGTCAGGGTAAATTTCAGATGCTAGCTTACCACTGAGTCTCTGAAAGCCTCCAGCATAACACAACTCCTCATCAAACATTAAATGTGGAACATCAAGTGAAACATTTCCAGGGACAAGAGATCACCCAGAGTTACCTTGCTTGTCTGGTTTCACTTTGGAAATCTATCTGCTTCCATCCCCCACTGCAGTGCAGCTTTGACACTTCAGTAGCTGACACTTTGAACACACTAGAAGGGCTTCAGAGATTAAGCTGTCCTCAAAGAACTGAAAATACTCCTTGCTTTTTAGCACCCAACACTGGCAACTAGAACTTGTGCTAAGTATTCAGGCCACTTAAACCTGATGGTAACTTCAAGGCACTCCATCCAAGGAGATTAGGTTCCTCTTGAGGACTGGTTCAAATTAAGACATTCTGCTTCTCTGCACTGCTTGAGAATTGCCTTGAAATGTGAAGGGCAAAATGGGAAAGTTTTCACTGCTTAAATGCAAGGATTAACCTGAAGGAGCTTACTGTCTGCAAATCATAGCTTCATGATAACAACTAAAGTCTTCTCCCTTTACCTCCTAAACCTGACTCTGAACTTTCTACTGCCACCATTTGGCATTTATTCTGTGGATCTTTACTTACCAACACAACACTTCTGACACCATTTAGTGTCAGGAATTTTTGTAGACACTGCAAATTTCCTACAAGAGAGAAACACAAGATTAAGGATCACCTCAGAGAATGCATTTGCTTTTTAGAGAGTTCTTAGTGGGAAAATGTTTTCTGCCTCCCCATCCTGAAAAAAATAAAAATGTATATTTCTTCTCAAAATCATGTGTCTAGAACATCCATGGTGATCCCTCTGTTAGCTCTTCAAGATCTTTTCTCATGTTCAGGGGATACTCCCTGAGAAATACATTTTCAAATCATTGTTTCCATTGGATAAAGCAGAGAAGATGTTATTTGCTGGTAGTGGGAAATAGTGTTTTTACCTAGCCTAGAAGATGACAGACAGTATGGAGATGGGAATAAGTGGAGCAATAGACACTGCAGTCAGAGGTAGAAAGTTTCACAGACATTTTCTGCTACTGAATGTTTGTGTACCAAGTATCATAAATTGAGCTTAAACCACTTTGCATGTGAATATATGAACCTCACAAATTACTTGGAATTCTATTTAGCTTTGCATTTTCTCTCCTGAAAACTTTGCTTTTAAGGTATCTGCATTTTTCATGTAGCACTCATCACCATGGCATTCGGTAACTTGCTGAAGAATACACTTTGTGGTCTGGCAGGAAAAAAAAAAAAGATACTTCAAATGTACTACTTCTGTCTGGCTAAATGTTACTACCCTAATTAACCAGCAAAATGGATTATCTAAATGAATCTTTCCTGCTTCTGAACAACTGGCTTGGCACTCACACATTCAGGTTATGCTGCATTTTTCTTGGGAAGTGACATGACTGGGCAAGAAATTTTCTGAGTCCTTTGCAACTTAGGTGAGGTGGCATTCCATGCAGGCTGAAGGTTTTCCTCACATGATCCTTATGATAATTATTGTTACTAGTCCACTGCTGATGCAGTCATTAAGCCAAAGTCATCCAGTCAAAGTTACTTTGGAAGACAGTGAAGTGCAACATTGGTGCAGAAACAAAAAAGACAACAATTCAAAGCACAAATTATGTAAAGGAATTAGAGTTTAGCCTCTAGGTAGAACACAATTTTCAGACAAGTGTTTCACCATTATGTTTGCAGATGACTGTACAAGAAGCCTTTCCTGAACACAAAATTAAATGTTAACAGGCTGCTCATAGAACCAGAGGTAGCAGACAGCCAGGCCTTCTACAACACAATTTGCCTACAGCACAAGTAAAGAACCAGGGATTCAGTATGCACTTCAGGAATCCAAGTTTTCTCTGCAAACTAGATTAGTGTTACTACCTCCTCCTCTTGGATCTGAATTGGCTCCTAAGGTTTGTTTGGCAGCCAGCATTGTAGCCAGTCTCTGTGATTTTGTATGTATGCTTGTTAGTAAATGAAGTTGGAGAGATTGCATACACCATGTGCTGGAGGCACCCAAGGACAAAAGTGCCTTCAACACTGGCCTGCTCAAAATCACTAGCCAATAATGAATGTCAAATCTATACTCCAGTTCTACTCTTCCCAGCCTTCAAAATAGCCCATTCCTCCTGAAGGAAGAGATTACATATCCCCAAACTTTTTTTCCTCCCAACTGAAAAGAAAGATAGCGCCCAAAGTAATGCAAGATCATAATTTCTACTTGTCTGAAATATCACAGGTACAATACTGACCTGCATTTTATTTAGCATCAAATACAACCAGGATTTACCATACCAGATTATACCCAAAAACAAATCGGCAATGCCCAGCACCAAGAGGCTTCATGACAAGACAGTAAGATGTACCAAAATCCATTTCCCTACTAAGACTATATTCACTTCTTGATTCATGTCAATTTAGAGGTCTACCCTCTGATTAATGCCCACAGGAGCTATTCATGGCAAGCTGGGAAGAGAGCTCCACATGATTTGGTATTCCCAGAGTTCCCCAAGCATATCCTGAAGTCCCAGAAGGAAGCCATGCTGATCTATGAGATGCCATGTGTTTACCTGGGAAGTATTCGGTCAGGGAGTTTATGTGCTGGGATGGCAACAGGTAACTTCTGCATTTGCCTTGCATAATCAAAGAGTCCTGGGAGATTATGGGAATAAAGCTGAGAAGCTTTACCTGCAAATTAGAAAACAAAACCACACTTCAAATAGGAAACCAAATGTTTCCCAGCACTACCACGCAAAGATAGCCCAGGAACTTACCAGATATTGAGAGCAAGCAATTGTTCATGACATATAACCAGGTACACCTTCGAGGGAAGAGCTAGGAAGGGGAAGGAAAAACAAAGAAAGAAACAGATTCAATTATTGTACATAAAATGTGAGCACATTAAGTTGACCAATTCATATCTGTATAGACAACAGGACAAAACTAATATTGCCTTGCTTTTTGTAGCAGAAATCAGCTTAAGTCAAGTGAAGTTTAGTTGGCTACAAAAAGTGACAAAGATGTATTTTTTCTGCAGATCAGAAGAGAGAGATACCTGCTCCATTGATGTTTCATGAAGTTCATTGAGGTTCAGAGTGTAAATGCCTTCTTCTGCACCAAATATCAAGTACTGATCTGTAAACACAAACAAACCAAATACAGAAATGCTGATAGGATGCAGCTCTTGATCAAGAAAAGACTGGAAACAATTACACATTGAAACAAACCAACCTGGAATAGTTATGGTATTTGAAAGCATGGACAATTAATCTTGCTAAGGAAACTCTTAAATGGGCTGGTTTAGGCATCAGGACATTAGATTAGGGTTTTTTGTGATTAATAACTGCAATAAAACCCAGCAGTGATACAACCATAAGCAAGAATTCACATGAATGATTTCCTCATGTATAGATTATCCTACTTAGACATTTCCATCTATTTTGGGCCATATTCATAGCCTTCTTTTGGAACACTTCAACAGCACTCCTGACTGAAATGTCTCCTCAGTGCTTTGGGGGTGCCTCACTTCTTAAATAGGAGTAATACCCTGGACTGCATTTAGGCATGCAAATAAGACAAGATATCTCATATTGAGAAGATGTTATTCTTTTTAATCAAAGCTGAAATCACACCCCATGTATCTTAAGAATAAAAACCCCCAACACTGAACTTCAGCCAGCAATGGCATAACTACAGAACAACTTCTGCTTAAGAGTTTACAACATAGCTATTTAAAAAAGTTGTCTTGCTCATCTAAGCACTCCTGAAATCCAAGGAGAGGACAAAAATGGGTAAAATGTACATCATATTCTACCTCTTGTATCTGGATTTATCCATGATGTTGCACAATGGATTTTCAATGGACAGCCATTGAAGACCTTTGAAAAACAAGCACCCATCTGTGGAGGTAAAAACAATAAAAAAGAAACAGCTGAAAAATGGAAATGTCACACTTCCAGTAGCATTATTTTCATTTGAAGTAGAAACAAAAGGTTAAGGCTAGTTTCATTTGCCACAGAGAAAGAGAAGCAAAGGGAAAGGCAAGAAAAACAACTAAGAACTGCATAATTAAGCCTTTAAAATGAAAAGCAGCAGAAGTCAGACCCTTGAGCTGGCCTACAGATGTGATGGAAGAATCAAATTCATTAAGGTAATCACTAAATCATGAAAGATGAAAACCACAACTAGATGAATGCATGCTCCAGCACACAAGGAGGAAGAGTGGTGAGGGCAGAACCAAATGGTCCAGAAGACAAGACTGGTTCTTCTCATTGCAGCGCTGGCTGAAAGCACAGCTCCATGCAGATACTAAAATGAAACTCTAGTTTGCTTTCTCTTATGAAGGTGCACACAGATGTCTGTAACAGTTATTTCCAGCCCTAAGACATCTAGGAACCCTATCTTTAGAAAGTTTTTGAAACCTAGAGCTGCATAGTATAAACTTGGAGCTATCTGCAGTTCCTGAGAGGCACCAGCTCCTCCAGTCGGGAAGCACCTTTGGTCTGCTCAAAGTACTTCTGGGACATCAGTTGCACAACTCTTGTTTACTTTTCAATGAAGCAAGCAAACAAAAAAACCTTCCAAAACTGACTTCAAGAGCACAAAATGAAGGGTGTTTTTCTGAAATGCCATACCTGTGGCTTACCATTCCCAAGATATACTTGGCTTTCATAACATTTCAAACAAAATACTACAAACCACTCAAGAAAACCCATACTCTCTGAGCTTTAGTAAGAAAACATGTCCTGCTTCCCAAGAGGTGTTTGGATGACCCAGTAATACTCACATGTACTTTAGGGGTGGGAGGAAGGCCATTACTCACTGGTTTCTAGAGAACAGAAGTTAAAGAGCATGTTTATCCATCAATGTTTATGTTCTCTCTCCACACTACAGCACAACCAAAATCCAAGCCTGTAAAAATCTTTTTAGAATGTTGCTCAAAGCACTTAATAAATAATTAAGTATATTATTATATTCAGATAAATAATTAAGTAGTACTAATTAGAAGAAAAAGCCAGTACTTAGATATAAGTAAGCAACAGAAACAAATCTCTTTCTGCAGATTATTTTGAAGACAATAAATAGGGCTGTGCTGTGTTTTTTTACACTATGGAAATGGAAGGCACTAGGCACCTGCTGACACACTGCTGTACCCAGTGCCAAGAAAGCCATGGCTGAGCTGTGCCTACAGTCCCATTTTTAAGCATGAGGTTAGGCTAGAAACCTTCCTTCCAGCTGACATCTTCTAGGAAAAGCATACTTCCAAAGAAATGCCTTTTACAGGACACTTCAAACACAATTTCAAATGCCAAGTTCAAAGCAGTTCAGGAAATTATACTTCCCAAACTACTGCCACTATTATTGGCACTTCCTTAAAACAAAACCAAAACTGCACACAATGTTTCTGCTCTGTTTTCTCTTCCCTTCTCTCAAATGAGCAGCATTTCCAAACTCATCCTTAGAAGAAGCCCTCAAAGAGTGCAATTTCGTGTTACATTGACTCTGAGCTAACTGCAGATGTCCTGCTCTCTTCTATCTCACATTCCCACTTCTGCTTTTGCATCACAGTAAAAAAAGTGACCTCTCTGGAAGCCATTTGCTGCTTTGATGAGAAATCTCACTTGGAAGAGCAGAAGGGGATGCAGGAATATTCCCTTTCCTCAGCTCAGAGCTGGATCACATTACACATGGTGTAAAACTGCATTCTCTCCAGGAGTACAACATCATATGAGTGTATGCAGCTCAATGACACCACATCCAAGCTGCTAAACCCTGAAACCAACAGTTCAAGAGGCAAACACCTTGCATATCTGGAACTCAGTCTACATTTCTCCATTTTTTCCCCCTGAAAGCCAAAAAAGCATGCATGCCTACAACTAGGAAAGGAAAAGAACTACTTTGGGAACAGCCCCGATTCAGCTCTTTTTCCAGGACCAGCCAAATTCTCCAGCAAGCCATCAGGTGGCAGCATATTCCCTTATTTCTTCATTTGCTTAACTAGTCAGTGCTCAGTACAACACGACATCTCTCCCAGAGGATCTCACTGCATGTCTCTCAAGTATGTGAACACAAGCAAGTCAGTCCTAGATATCCATGATGATCCTAGCTTCTAATGACAGATAAATACCAACTCAAACTTCAGCTTAAGACTATCATAACTAGACAATCTAGCAAACTGTCCTTTGATTCTAAGTAAACAAGATGCCAACCAGCATAATGTCTGTACTAAAGAGTGTGCCCACTCCCTTTCATTGCACATGTAAAACAGTTGAGACAACTTTAAAACAACACCTAGAAGCTGAAATACCTACCAGCATTTCCTTCTTCTCTTTCCTGGAGAAATTAGGGTCTCTAGCTTCACTGAGCTGATGTGGTGATCCCTCTCTTTCACCATTTAATTGTACAGAAGTGACTCCATTACCTAAAAAGATTCACATTTAAAAACATGTTCTTCTGCCTTCACCTCAGAAAGTAGTCTAGCCCAAAACCAATTTCAGGGCCAAAATTCCCACTTATGTCAGAACATGGTCTAATATCCTCATTTATTTCTGAAGCATGTGAGTTCCTACATGTGCACATGGAAAGATCTACAGAGCCACATTCAGTATCACTCCACAGCTTTTAGTAATTAACACACCAAATCTAATGTGGCTATAGGAAGGGATGCAGTCACACTTATGAGGAAAAAGAGATTTAATATATGTGAAGAGAAAACTTGGCTATAGCTAATGCTTCAATTATTGATTCTTTATTAATAGCCTTGAGGCATTTCTTAGCACTGAATGCTTAAACATTACAGCCAAGCCTTTAACACATCCACTGCACTACTAAATATGTAGCAAGGAAGAGCTAGAATTAAGAGTCAGACATTAAGCTTGCTTAAAACAAGCCAGTCCAGGGCAGCTCTCAAAGCATCAGGCATAAAAGGAGCAGTCTGAGCAAGCAGTGAACAATTGCCTGCTACACTACCCAACCCAGTTCATGACACAGAAAAGCAAACTTTGAAAGCAAAACTCTGTTTTGAGATGTCAAATGACAACAAGAGTTGACACACAGGGCCAGAATTTGAAACCTACAAACAGGAAAGCTTTTCTTCTCCCCTGTGACAAATCCTGATAGACTATGTCACCAATGGCATCACCAGGAATCATCTTGAGTGACTTTACTAGAACATACATTTTGACCCTCTTAAGAGTTCAAGCATGCTTGCTTGCTGCATTTTGGCTTCCATGGACTTTCTGTTGCTTGCCCACCCCAGAAAAACAACCTACCACAGTATGTTTTAATGTGTGCTTAGGTGAGGATGTAAAAATCAAATGACATTAGATTATTTACAAAATGTTTCTATACTTCCTGGTTTCACTCTTAGTACCTAAAGCATTAGATTTCTGGGGAGGTAACCGAGGAGGTGGTGGTCTGGGTGGAACCTGAGATGCAGATTTTGCTGGGCTCTCTGATGTTGGGCATCTCTTGATTGTCCCTTGACTATCATTCTCAGAAGAATGAGTTTCTTGGGGGATAAAGATGGATTTAGGCTGAAAAAAAGACATAGTAAAATACAAACATAAAAAAAAGATTCAAAGCATCTGTGCTAGCAGTGAGAAAAACAACACACAAGCAGTATTTGGATCCTGGAATTTTCACAAGTAAATTGACAGAGAAAATAAGGGATGCAAAGGGCAATGTTGTTCAGACACTAGCTGCACTAATCCTGCTTGTAAAATCCCTCTCAGATATGCAAAGACAGGCAGTGCAGGAGAGTGAGTAATCAAACCTGCAGGTTTTGCCTGGAGAACTGACAACCAGACAAAAAAGATGAAAGATTTTTTTTCCTACTATTATTTTTTGCTCATGTTAAGATAACTTCAGTATGAAAAGATTCACTTACTCTTCAAGTGGCAGCATTCAAAACCTAACCTGATCCAGGCACACCTCTGAAGATCACCATTGAGGCATCAAGGGTCAGCAACCAGATGCTTTATTGGGCATCTCTTACTAAAAATTACTTGTGGCATTGATTTTTTTGACTACCTAATTTATTCCTTCCAAAGTATGAGAAGTACAGTTAGCCAAAACCAGAACTTTCAGACTGACAACACCCTGCAGTGCAGGATGTGGGGCAGATTTGCAAACAAAGGCTACCAACTTATAGGTCAACCTCCTGAGCATACACCCTGACTTAATATGAGTCAGGCACTGGCCCAGGCTGCCCAGGGAAGTGGTGGAATCCCCACCCCTGGAGGTGTTCAGAGGAGATGTGGTCCCTGGGGCCATGGTTTAGTGGTGAGCATGGGAGTGCTAGGTGAACAGTTGGACTCGATGATCTCAGAGGTCTTTTCCAACCAGAATCATTCTCTGATTCCAAGTGATGGCTCAAGTGAGAGAAACATTTGACATTTCTGCATTTGTTTAAATAAAGTGGCTTTTATTCTGGGCAACAAAAAGCCCCTCACTTACCTTTGGTGGTAAAGGAGGTGGCACTTTAGGTTTCATAGTAGCACTATAAAGAAAAGAAACAAATCAATGTTATTCAGTGGAGCTCTCTGACCCTGGTATTGCAGTGTTCAAAAGGATTCAGCATTTTATAAATGCCATACAAATAAAAACATCATTAACTTGTCAACAGCACTATTATATCCAAACAACTGCATCAGGAATACTTTCAAACACTGTTATTGCTGTGCATACCACAGATCCTATCCAAAACACCAGCATCACAGATCCTCCCTAGAGAGCACAAAGTGACACCGACTGATTTGTTGAAGAGGCACATATTTGTGCAGGAAAGAGGAGGGAGATGCAGAGCAGGCCTGGTATTGACTCTGTTGAGGAAAGAAAGAGTTAGGATCTCAGTGAGCTTTTCTAAAGGGCCATCTGCAGATACAGACAGAGCAAAAGGGACTTAAAACTGAAGAACAGCATTTCCTTTAAAGACTGACCACAGACTTCTTCAGAAGAGCCTTGCACATCAAAGCCAACTCCATCTGCAGTGGACAGCTAGCCTACTGTCTGGGCTGTTTTTTTGGTGTTTTTTTTGTTTGGGGTTTTTTATCTTTTATTTCATCCATTAGTTTGTCTTTTCACAGAAATCTTAGGAAAGACAATATTTTAAGGCAGGAATAATTCAACAGCTTGGCTCAACAGCATAAGACACCAGCAGAAAAGAAGAAAGCTGAAGCATCAGAAGCATTCTTCCTCTGCTGGTTTTGTGTTTTACAGAACATAAATCCTAAATTTGTTATGTTCTTAAAAACTCTTGCACTGTTCCATTTCCTAACCTTTTGGAACAGGAAATGATTTCCATTCAATAAATTAGGAATACAGCTGTGAAAACTTGAGACTCTTGCACAATATTGCCCTTATTTTTAAATTATGTTCCAAAGTTTTGGGAAGATAACCAAAGAGTAAGATATCTGCTTGTTTGCCTACAGATCAACAACTTGTCTGCTTTGCTTCATTCTTCTCATGAGTTTCTGTCCTGGCATCTTATCAGTTGCTCTTCTTTCAGAGAAGCTGGAAGGGGACTTCTGAGAATGGGTTACCCTGTGTCATGCACTCCAACTGCTGTGTGGTGCCAAATATCTTCTCTTCATAACAAAGGACCAAGCTTAAGTCCTCAGTCATGTATGTACAACCTCCATTTCTATTTTCTTCCATATTCTTCTCAAGATAGCAATCACAGTGTTATGGGGCAGCCAAATGTAAAGAAACCCCCAAAAGTCAAGGATTTGGCATCAATGTGAGAGATGTTTGCAGCCAGGACTGTGTGCCCTGGTTTCAACAGCAAGGTTTGTTTGCAGTTAGTCACTGCTGATCATGCAGGGCTGTGCCCCAAAAGTTTCTGCTTTCCCAGCCTCCATAACCAGGAAGTTCAAGCATCAACAGCTTTGCTGCACAGGAGAAAAAAACCCCATCAGAACCATCAAAATTATTAAAGGAAGAGAGAGAATTTTATACAGTTCCCTGAAGGTCATGGATTCTCTCCTGCTATGAATCATCCAGCTCCAGAGTCAGGTAGTGGCAGCAGTTTGGACTAGAAGGGGTGCAGCTGCTTCACTGGTTTTGTTGTGGATCTGAAGGGAGAAGTGACTGATGTCACATGTGCTCTTCAACTGCAGCTCCATATACCACAAGAATATAACTCATATATACAGACTGTAAATCAAATAAAAGCCTTGAATCCTCAGCAGGCTCCAGAGAAAGAATCTAAGACTGAGCTGATGAGCCAAGATATGTCAGCAGAGCTTTACACTCAAGCAGATATCAAGAGGAAGGGCAGAGATGTAGAATCTGTCTCAGCCAAGGTTGAGGCTGGCTTGCAGCATCTTCACTGAAGACCATCAGAGTGCAGCTGGCAGTATGGAGCTACAGGGGACTTACCAGAGCAGGAAGCCTCAGGTATTATTACCAAGGGCTAGCCAGCTATTAGCAAAGTATGTTCTCAGCTTGGTCCAAATGCAGGGGAGCAAATCAATGAACAGCATTATCAACCTTTTCCTCATTATTGATGAACTGCATAATCAGTCATGCCTTTGAACAACCACTTCAGAATGAAATATGAAGAATTTCTTAAGGAGTTACCAGGAGAATCAAGTCCACTAAAAACTCCCTTTGAAAAGACTTTTTCATCTCTAAATATCACCTGTGTCCAACAGCAAACACACTTGTGTTTTGAGAAGTTGATCATTAAACAACAGAAGCTTAATGTATTTGTCACCCAGCTGACAGCAGATAGTGTCAGTATCTTTACCCTTCCTGCAGGGGATTGTCCCCCAGACTGAGTGATAAACAACACTGATTATGTTCTAAAACACCAGCAGTAAAATAACTCAAGGAGATAAAAAAAAAGAAGATATATTTGGTTCTTTGCAAGAGATAGATGCCAGTAACAGATACCACATGTTTTATAGGTTTCTGGTATGAAGCAACAGCTTTCAAAATAAGCTGTAAACAAAAACTCTGTCTCAATGGCATCTTTCTTTTTGGTCTTTACATCAGGGTCCTTTAGGAATGTAAATTTCCACATCTTGGCTGTGCATTTTAAATGTTTCAGCTCTCATCTGTCAATCAAAAAAAGCCTAAGAATATGCACAGAATTAAACACAAGCCTAATGATACTGCCTTTGCAGTCACATAACCCCTCTGTGGTAAGGGAGCCAGCTCCATTCCAAAAACCAAGCACCCATATAAACATCCTCCTAGCTGAGAATGTGGACAGAACAAACTCAACTCTCTGCAGAAGACAGTTATGGATACATTATGTATTTTTAGCCAACTTCATTATAATATAGTCATCAGCTCTAAAAAGCTAGGATTGGGGTCAGATGAACTACAGGCTTAATGCAACCATGCCAAGATTTTGTTCAATGGTTGAAGATAAAAGGACAACTGTATCAAGTGAGGAACAAGATCTTTTCCCCCCTAATTTATCAGCAGAATAAGAAAACTTCTGGTGACATAAGCCAGGAATAACATTAAATGCTTATCTTTAAAAATGCTACAGAAGACAAAGAACCCTGAGCTATTAGGGATAGAACATGAATTCCACTGGCTTTGTTCCATTTTCATCTATTCAAGAATCAGCATATAGAGAGATATTGAGTTAGAAAAAAGGACTTACTGTTTAGCATCATCATCTGCATCATCATCATCTTCTAAATGTGCCACATGTCCCCTAAGAAAAGGAACAAGGTACCATGGCTGAGTCAGTTGGATTAAAATTACCTTGGCTGCTCTGAAAACTTCTGGCCTCAAGGGCTGCTACCTCTCTAACAGCATTTGACTGTCTCCTAGCTTTCTAGCACTGTTACTCTTTAAAGTACAGCTGCAATCCAGACAACCAAGCCTCTCCCATATCCTCTCAGCAAGCAGAGGGACAGACAACAACTAGTTGTGACAGACACAAGAAATCGACACACAACTGACTTTGAAACACACAAGAAGGGAGGGGGGAAGTAAAAAAGAATTACCGCTGATGCAGCTCTTCTTCAACTGATTTTAAGAGACTCCTTCAGCATTAAATGAGAATAAGAAGAGTTTAATTTTGGCACACAAATAGAATTATCAAAAGCTAGGGCAAATCCTATGAGTCTACCAGTAAACAATCCAAAGTCTGTTATTTCAGCTGGCTTTCAGAACAGCTTTCAAACATTCACATGCAGAGGAATACAGCTCTCATTTTTGTTATTAGCTTTTACAAAACCCACCTTCCACTGTGTTTATTCATGTATTGCTGGGAAGGTGCAGTGATCCTTGCTCCTTGCACTGGAAGACAAGGACTGCCCTAGCTTGATGCAGTTTAAAACAAATGCACAATATCCAAGAAAATCATCATTAAAAAAAAACCCAAATCAAGACTGTTAAGAGGATTAAAGTATTGGAATAAAATCATTCTTCCCCAGGTCATTTTTCTGAACTTCCTCATCTTTTTATCTTTGTCTGAAAACAAAGACAGGCAGGAAGAGCAGGCAAAACACAAGGATGAGAAACAACAGCATTTTGGAAGAGATGAGGATTGATGTTTTCCCCAACTAAAAGACTGCATTAAAATACCATGTTATATTGTTTCATTTTTTTTTCCTAGATGATTTAATTTAGCAAAGCAAAGCTAGGCATCCTAATTCTGACATGCACAAATGTAATCAAGAAATTGGGCAGAATTTCATATGATTAATACAACAAAATGATTCCATGTAAGAACATGAAGGTCAAGGACTTCGCTGAGTCAGGAAGTTTTATTTTTGAAAGCATTTCTAATTCAATGCTCCTAGTGTCCTACAGCATGAAGAAAGGCATAAAGCAATGTCAGAGAGCAGCACTGGTAGTTCCTAGATGGGGTAAATTGTGTTCTGTGGGACCCAGCATGCAAAATATTCTGTTAACAAGTAGACCAAGATAATGGCTCTTAGAAGGAAACTTACAGCAGCAGAGAGACAACGCTGTCAACTCAGCCTCAAACACTGCAAAGTGCTCTGATTCTGTAGAACTGGAATTACTATTCTTGTAGAAATAAACAGTGATTCTGGAATTTAACTGATGTAACCAAGCTTGAGGTACTCTACTGCATCTGTTTCAGCTAATCTGCTTAATACACATTTGCAACTTTGCTATTAAAACAGTCTTGAATGAATTAAAGATAGAAAATGCCATTGCTTACTCACTTATTTGTACCCAACAAGTAGCCACACTGAGGACCATGACCATATTCTAGCTGCAGATCCTACAAACATGAGAGAAAAAAATCTTTAAGAGGAAGAGGTGAGCATCAAACACATATCCTGTGTCATGCTGCAGTCATCCCCTCTGCCACACCTCAGCTACCAAAAGAGCTCTTTCCTCTGGCCTTCCTGGCCCTAACACTCAAAAATCTCCTCTCTGCCAGTTTGCTGCACCTGGAATTCCTTTTAAAACTCTGCCCTTAGCCCCTTCCTCAGGCACAAAGATCCAGTAAAGTGGGCTGCAGAAAAGGAAACAAACCAACAACAACAAAATAATTTCAAATCAAACCACCACACCAAAATAAACCCAAGAAGAAACACTGGGATCTAGCAGAGCCCATGGAGAACCCAGCCAACCCTCACTGGCACATGCAGTATTGGTAGATAGGGAATAGTTCTGTCAGGGAGCCTCAAATTCCTCCAGCACATGAGGGTGTTAAAGACATCAGCAGAGAGGACAGGAAAAGAAGTGTTTCTGTAGCTCTTCTTATAGCAATATATATTTTAAGGATAACTATATCTATTCTCATGTGCACTTCAAGATCACCTTTTGTATCAAAAAGAAAAGAAAAATACAGTATTAACAGCAAAGTCAGGCACTCAGGCAGCCATGGAGCATGAGCTACTTAGAAACAGAAGTGGCAGTAGGCCTCCAACACTTCTTATTCAATAGATGCCATATGCCATACAAATTTAATGCATTAATGGCAATACAAGGAGCATACTGAAGCACCATCAGATCTGCCAGGAGGGTACTTCTATAATGACAAGGTGGTTTTCTCCTCCAGGTGGATCACTACAGGAGTATAAACTGACCAGCAGAAGTGAGTTATTGATCATCTCAGTCACTGATAAATGCAGCTACACACTGCTCCTTTCCAAGAAACATTCTAAAAGGTCTCCAACATCTTCCATCAAACAGGTCACTTTCAGCTGCAGCCTGTATCAACAGCATGTCAGCCTTCAGAAAGACGACCAGATACCCAAGCTAGAAGAGGAATAAGCTTGGATTGGACAACAACAACTCATGGGGCTGTCAGTGCCACTCCAGCTTTGAGCTCTAGACTGAAGGGCAATCACTTTAAGACAAAGCTACAGATATTGGTTTCTGCTCAGCAAGGAGTTCCAGGTTGTTTACTGTACCCTCAACTCTGTTCTGTAAAGATAAGTAGTAGTTTCCACAAGGGTGTTTCTGTCACTGCTGTCAGCAGCAGTTGATTGCTTCAGTCTCACTTCAAATATTTTCCCAAGACAAGTGAAATATTGTGGGAAAACCCAGTATGTAACCAATAATTACTTCATGTGAAAGAATGCATAGATCATAGGGTGGAATAAAAACTGCAAAGGCAAGCCCAGCACTGGCATTTCCTGAGCCATGGGGAGAGGGAGTTTTCATCTTTGTATCAACTTTATTATACTTTTTTTTTTCTTCTTTTCTAGAATTAAATGAAGAAACCCCAAAATCACCAAAGCCCATCTGCTTCTCTGGATCTGACTCACAAGGGCCACCCCATCTTCCCCCCTAGGCATCCACCAGTGGAGCTAGGATGTTAGGTGACAGGAAAGAAGGGCTCACAGGTTGCCCTGCAGGTTGGGAGCAAAGCTTGCTCCTCTCCAGGAATGAATCTCAGGCTCTGGAAGGTTGCAGGTTGAAGGGGTCAGGCCTCAGTTTTGGGTGTTTGATCCTTTCCACTATCCTCATCTTCCTCCTTCAGAGTTTCATGCTCCTCCTAAGCCCCATCTCAACTTCTCCTGCTTTGAACAAGCTCAACAAGTCTCTTTTCTTCAAGAAAGGGCTCTTTAACACTCCCAACATCTGTCACCTTAGCCAGGCAAGTCCTTTCTGCTGGTCCTCACCCCCAATCTACTCCAATCCACTACAAAGAAACACAGCTTTCACTTTCCTTCCTGAGAATACTTCTATTCCTTCTATGCACTCTCAGACACTTCCACATAGAAGCACAAGCATTTTGAAGATTCAGGCTCCAGGGCAGAAAATAACTAGACTGGAAACATAAAATGTCACCAGGCTCACAAACAAGGAGGTTAAACAGGTTCTGTGAGTCTATGTAAGAGGACACCAGAACAAGGACTGGGAGAATAACCACCCCAGATAAATATAGTGAAATCTGAGATAACAAACATTTTGTCTCCATGTTGCAAAAAATTACATTAAACAAAAGCAGGAAATGAAGATATTATGCTGGGCAGAGCCCAAACATCTGCCTAGTTTAATTTACACCCTGTGCAATGTACATATTTTACAGCAAGGATAAGACAATTAATAAGGGAAAAGAAGTAAATTATCCAGAAACCAGAAGGAGCCTGCATTTGTCACCACATTTTTTAAGCCCTACTGGAATTTCCTTTATGCAAAAGGACACCTGCCAGAATTACAGAGGTTTATTCAGTAAGTAACAGTCATTATCTAAAGGCAAAGTGTGAAGACTTTCTCTGAAATTCAGTGCTGATAGATAACACAACCCTAAAACCATAGTTGATTTTGGTAGGATAAGGCTCTTCATGACTTGTAACAAAGGAAAGGCATAAGAATTCATGTGTAGTGAGGAGAAAAAAATGACTTAAACCAAAGAAAAAGGCTTCTGGGCAAAGCACTCCATTATCTATGCTGATCTCTAATACTATCTTCTCCTAACAGGATGTTGGATTTTCTGCCTCAAATAATTAACTAAGACAAAACCCACTGCATTCCTAAAATTAAGTGTTATCAAAAACTATTACAAATTATTAAACCCAGAATATATTTATAAGCCAAAAGAAAACCCAACCAAGACCAAATTATTTAAATAAGCCTAAATGTATAAATATTTCTTCTAATTTCCAGAAGGATTAAGTCTTACTGGAAAAAAACCAATCTCCCAGCTGGGTGAAGCATTAGCACCAAAAGAGAATTCTCCTCTTTTGATTCACAGTGAGCACAGGAGGTTGTGAAGAAAGCAGTGAAACACAAAGTGCTGCTGATTGACTTGAAAAACCCTCTCACACTGTGAGAAAAGTAGCACTTTAGAAGCTTTATCACAGCCATCATTTCTGAGGAGTCTACTGAACAGCATGGGGCAAAAGGAGGATGGGAAAGGACAGTCCAGTTGAGCCACGTCTCCATTCCCTCTCAGACCCCCAGACACTAGCCTAGCCAAGACATACAACAACACTGAAAGGAACTTAAAAAAAGGCAGGTTTTAGGAAGTGTTAAACTGAAAAGACAAAACTGAAACCAAACTGAAAAACCAAAGCCACACTCCCCAAACCAGAGCAACTGCTCCCACCATATACCTAGAAATCTAAGCTGATCTCCAAAGAGTCTGGGAAGCATTTTTATTATCCAGCAATAAAAGAAGTTCCTTCCAAGAATGGGGAAGAGAGTCTGAGCTCTCAGTAACTATGGTACTGGCACATTCAAGTTCCACCAAGCCAACTGATGCCAAAACAAACAGACAAAACAAATGCAAACCAAAACACATCCCAGAACAAAACAAGCCATTCCCAAACACCCTAGTTTTTCAGTTTCCCCTCTGTGCACTCACATGAAACATCTCATCAATCAAAAAGTGAGCAGAATAATGCACTTCATTGAGTGCAGAATGTTTCCTCTCCCCTCCACCCCCAGTTTATGTCCAGGATTTCCAAGATTTCAAAGCATTACTCTACTCACTACACAGTGGCTAAAGAACAGAGAGAGAAGAAAATTCACTTCCTAGAGTCATTTCTACACTGCAGAGCTAGCAATCACATTTTTTAGCAGTGCAGTAAAGAGAAAACTTGGAAAATGCATCAGACTCTACACTGTGCCAAATGCCACTGAAAACACTTATGATCCCATTTTCTGCTATTTCTATTAAATCTCTCTTCATTCTGTAACAGAACTAGTATCTGGAGAAGTCAAAGACTTATATTTCTATCATTTTAGAGTCTTTCCTTGGACTACTGAAAGGAATTACCAGACAAAGCTATGAAGAGAATGTCTCTTCTCTTCTTAATCACCCTCAAAAACCCCAAAGTTATGCACTGTGAGGCAGTTAAAGAAATTAGAACCAGTGCATAATCCTCAGCCCCTCCTATTAAAGGTATTCAACTAAACAAATTGGAATGAAATATTTTCAATATAGCACATCCTAAGAATTGCTTCCTACACTACACAAGTGCACACAGAGACTAATCCTTGTATTGAATGGCTTGGAGACAGCTGAAAACACCAATACAACAAGAGGACAAAACAGGAACTTTGAAAAAGGGAAACAAAAACAAAACTAACACTGACAAAGAAAGGTGTAAGATGTAAAATACCAGGTTAGATCTTGCAGTGTAGTACATTTCTTCTGAATTGTCCAAAAAATCGTTACTGTCAGGCTGTTCATTAGACAGAGATCAAGAAACTCAAGTTATTTTCATTGTGACCATAAGGCAGGTACACATAAAGGGAAATGTTCTGGCTAAAAAAAAAGAAAAGTGTTAGCTGACACTCAAACCACATTCAGACAGCTCTGGGGATGGGGATAAAATAGCTGAGTATGGTCACGTTACAAACCCACTGCCAAATCACACCAGAAGAATCAATTAGTGTTCATCATCTCAGCTATGGTGAGGAGCAAACTGTCTCAGGATGAGGCAAGTAGGTACCAGTTCTACATCTCAGTGCAGTTATTTTATAGTTCAGAGTTCAGTTTTGGCTGGAAAGGACATATCAGGTCTGCATGCTTCATTCAGATATGAGCAGTGGAGCAGTTAATTCCTCTCTTCAGAAAGACTCAAACAAGCAGTTATAGATTTGCCCTTACAGACAGGGAGATGAGGCAAGTTCTTTGGGCAGGTTTCAGCTATGCAAACTGTCAGAAATAGACAATACTGACACATCTCCTTATCAGCAGAATTTATCTGGATAGTTCCAAGTCCCTTCTTGGAGCAGCAAGAGCTTTCTGAGATTCCAAAGTGCAAAACTCCTGATTGCTGAGGCACAAGGAAGGAAAAAGTTCAATTCCTGCCTTCTGACAACACCTGCCAAAGAAGTGCACTCAAAAGTTGTGCTTTAATCCCTGCAGAAAATCTCCTCAGTTTTGTAAGGTCCCATGCAGTTGCCTGCTGACTGCTTTGGATAGTCAGTGACTGCTAAAACAAGGAAGAAGTGGAAAAACTATTTTTATAACTTCATTTTTATAATACAATTCTGACTGTGTGTGCATAAATCCAATTCTTAAGGAGCAAAAAGCATTATAATTTGAATTATACAATGCTACCAATTGTATTTTCTTTATAATCCAGAAAATAGATGAGGGAAGGAAAGGCAGGATAATTGGGAATCAGTTTAAAAATCATTCTGAATTAACTTATGAGTTTATGGTAGAAACACTGACTTCATCACCATGTTTAATCAACACCTCTATAACCAGGACTTCTAACTGATGTTGTTATGCAGTTATGTCAAAGTCTAAATGATGCATCTAAAATAACTGCCTCATCTGCCACATGGGATTTGGTAAACTCTTCTCCTCTACCTCAACCAGGCACCAGAAACACCAGACTACCTGTCCAGCCAGCTGCTGAGGAAGAGCAAGGTTCTATCTAACCTCAAACACCCAGAGCCAGTGACCCACTACCAAAGAACAAGGCACTGGGAAAGATTTTAGCACAACTACAGTGCAACAGAAGGAAATCTGGGTCAGAAATCCCACTCACATGTGGTTTGTAGACTGCAGAAGAGGAAGTACATTCCCTGGTACACACCCTTCCCCAAACCAACTCAGAGCAAAGCCAGTGTCCCTCCCACCTATGTACTAAGCTACCCTTTTCACCTTAACACCTGCCTTAGCAAAACAAAATGAGCACAGGAATCTGCAGTAAGGAATCAAAGGAGTGTCTTTTTTACCCAGGAATGTGAAGAAACTGCCTAAGTGCACAAACATGGAGAGCAACAGTCTCCATGGAGAAGAGGAAAGCACTGCAATTGTGTGTGTGACAGCACAGATGCCTTCTCCCTCACTGCTTGAGTTCTCAGACTTCTTCTCCTGATGGGTGCACAGGAGAAAGAATATTGGCCACAAACCTTCACAGAATAAATACACCAACTGCCAGACTCAGGGTGGCTGAGGTGGGATGAAGGGACACAAAGATTTTTTGCATGGGAAAAGAACAACCCCCCAAAAATCTGAGCTTTAAAAATGCATCACACCTCTTTCCCAGGCACTCAGGTGGATTATTTTTATTATCAATCACTGTCAAGACAAGCACAAGGCAGAGAAACAGTTGAGTATGCACAGTAATTCTACAACTACAAATGAACTCTCTAAAGAAAGGGAAGGATAGAGTGAAAAAATGTAGGACCAGGATGTTACAACTTGTTAGAAAAACCACTAGCAAGTTTAGTAGTGCTAAGGAATTATGTTACACATCTTGAATTTCTCCTCCTCCACAGATATTTGCAGGGAAGAATATGCAGAGCATAGCCCATGCTGCTTGTTACTTACAAATTCATGATGTGGCTCTGTCTCTTTCCTCAAGGGTGGATCAAATTTTACTTGACCAACTAAAAAGGAGCAAAGGAAACCAAGAATTTAAGTTGCACTGTAATTAAATCAAGTTTAGCTCCAAAGACTAACAAAAAAGAAAACACCAGTTTAATGACCATATCATATATCCACTGCTGGAAACTTCTGACACATGGACATACCAAACTTGGGCCTGCTAGAAACTACTGGGCACAGAAAGTTCTCCTCTACCACAAAGGCATCACAAGCACCCTTTGCCCCATCTGCTCATTAGAAGGATGAGGAAAACCACTCAGCAACTGGGACAGGGAAATGCTCTCTTTAGAGGAGCAGTACTCCATGATCCATGTGGGTCCCTTCCAACTCAGGATATTCTGTGATTAATGGCCAGTGATCAACCTTGTCCTTTCCCAATTTTTACATGACTGTTTCAATTCAAAACCAAAAAACCCCACAATACTTAATTAAGGAAGAAAAATCTCTCTCTGCCATTCTGTTACCCAGCAGAAATCTGGCATCACTGATACATCCTTGCTGGAGTGGCAGATGAAGCTCTATGTCCTGTTCAGTGAAGATGAGGCAGCAGTGAGACTTGCTCAAGTGCTGACAAGGGATGAATGCAAACACTTCACACTAATATTTCTTTTGCATAATACCTAGACCCACCACCTGTAAGTACAAGCTTTATTTTCCTACATAGCACTAAAATTGTTTCTCTATATGTCAGATACCCAGAATAGCAGCTGAAATAAGTGAGGATCACTGATTATTTTAAGGCTATTTCATGCTGTCATACTCCACTGGCTTACAGTTTATTTCAGAGCGTGTCTTTTCTTCTCTCACATTTCTGCTTGTTGAATGGATTCTGTGAGGCACTACAAGAGGCTGAAAGAGAAAAATAAACCACTTCAATACCAAAATATACTCACTTGAAACCCAGGATTGGGTACCTACTTTTTAGCAGATTTCTTTAGCATAGTATCAAAAAAGAAAGAAACCAAGCAGAAGCTAAAAATAAAGATTGCAGGTAGATTGTTGTACATTAAAGTCAGAATTACTGAGAAACATCTGCAGTGGCTTCAGGATAAGGGTTTTTAAAACACTGGATTTGAGCAAATAAAGACAATGCTGGTCACCATTTGCCTTTGCTCAGATAACATCTCCTTTAATAGTGGTAGTTTCCAAAATAAGCAGTGAGACTGACTTTCATTTAGATACCCCAATCATTTTCCCCTAAACTGTTATTTATTCTCAGTTATTTCTTTAAGTAGATGAGAAGTGAGCCTGAGATATTCAGAGCTGAACAGAAGAGATTACCTATAGCAGTGTATGTAGAGAGAAAGAGAAAAAAATCCAGAGGCAAAGAAAAGAAAGCTAAGTCTTAAAGTTCATGACACTTCATCCTGTAGAAAAGTAAATGATTGCCCTGGAAATCCAGGTTAGAAATCCAAGTGGAACATAAATATGGAAGTGAATCCATAAAATGATGGCATTGCTCTTGCCACACAGCACCAGAGTCCCAGGGAGTGGTCTGAAGCTCAAGATTCTCACTGGTGTTGGCTGTACCATGTTATGTTGCACCATGCTCTGTTGCTTCTTTCCATTTTTGATGGATGCATTCAGGTGACTGGTGCTAAAGCAGGAGTGGCCAATCCCCAATTTTGAATTAACAGCTCCAGCTCCCTCTGTCAGCAGACAGGTACTGAAGCAAGTTCAACTGTATAAAAGCAGCATGCACACTTCTTATTCCCTTTGATTAATTAGGAATAACCACAAAGCCAACAACTGCTTTGCCTGTGGTAGGATTCTACATCTGGAATGCAGCCCTTGCTCAAGATGCACTGGATAATTCACTATCACCTGCTTTACTCCCAGAGGTGGGCTGTAGGCTTGCTTACTGCAGACTAGAATGTTTACCCAAGTGTCATTATCAATCTCATTTTGCAGGTAGATTAAATGCCTCAAGGGAAAATTATCTGGCAACATGGGTAGGTGAGAAATAAGAAGAGACATCTAAGCTGTCTAGCCAATGAAAATGATCCAGCCCTGCAAGCAGCAGTGCTTACAGCTCACTGGGAAGCTCAGGCCACGTGAGGAACAGTGATGGAGAAGTATCACTGTGCCTAGCACAGAAGCCCAGGAGTGAGGCAGGAAACCCTCAGCAACAGAAGATAAACAGCAAATGGACTAACATCTGAAAAAACACCCATCAAAAGACATGCAAGGAGATTACTTATCCTCTGTGCTGTCAGCCAGCCTAGCTCCTTTATAAATGATGAAAATATGCATTTTCTCTGATCACTGCTGAGTGTTTTCATTTTCTTCCCAGACAAGGCACTAGCTTCTTCCCCTGATACTGCACTTCATTATGGGATAACTGATAAGCAATACACTAGACCACAGAAGAGCCTTTTTAATGCTGTCAGAAGGGACATAAAAGAAGTGAACACTATTTTGAAAGCTACAAGAAACTGTCAATAAAAATAGGTACTGAAGTGACTTCATGCAGGAAGAGAAGAGAGACTCTCCACCTGAGTGGCCCTAAATGAAGGTCAAAATTCTTCCTGAAAATATAGAGCAGTGACAGGAGAATGGCACCCTGGGGTTTCAGGATAATTTCCAAGAAAGCAGGAGAGACCCACAGAGCAAGCTGCTCTCACCTCAGCAGCTCACTCACAGGAAGCACTGAGGTTAGGTTTTTCTGGTTTCTCCAGAAATACTGCTGTCATGGGCTTCAGAGCTGTCTATCCATCACTGAACAGACAGAGAACAGAAGGTCAGCTGATCTGCAGAGCTCAGGGTGAGAAGATCTGAGTTCCTCAGTACTGTCTCCACCAGGAATCAGACACTTTTCTCTTCCCATTGATGTGAAAGGCAACCACATGAAGGCTTTCTTGTGTGTTTAACTTCCTTAAATATTTTAACAGAAACATTTACTAACTGTGCTCCACTATTTGTAATTGCTTTTAAAAAGAATGACTCTTCAATCCCTGCCTTCCTCTCTTCCCCTCCCATTCAGGAAATGCATCAACACTGCACTCTACAATACAAAAAAAGATCTATTTCACTTTGGCTCCTTTCCACATTTATTCCAGCTTCTGATGAAGACAGACTTGGTGCAGGTCAACTTGCCTTTGCTGTTGCAGAAGGTAAAAGTTCATTTAACTCAAAAATCTTGAAGGAGTTGTTTCTTTTAAGCTTATTTCCTTCAAAAGCATTTTTAGACTAGCTTATCCATGAAAAGTAACACACAAGTATGCAATCAATTAATTAATGGCCTTTGTGTTGAAAGGATTCATTCCTCCCCCCAAGAGATGATCAGTTAGGGAACTGTAAACACTTGGGAAGTCTTCACTAACATACAGTTAAGTAGGAAGACAGGATGCAGTAACAGAATCTCTGTTTGCTCTTATTTAGAAAACATTTCAGTGCCTGCACTGTTTATCATCTTACATAACCAGGCTATTTTTTTTCCCAGCTGTTAAAGCAGAAAATTCAGAAACTTTGCCTTGGACAAATCTAAGTGAAAACAACTTTCAGAGTGTTTTCAAGTATTTTCTGCAAGAAACACATAGCAAGCCATTTGTCAAAACCAACCCCAGGATCACTGTCATCTTCTCATAGGAGAGTAAATTAGGAAGAAAAATATATTAGGTGTAACATGATTTTAAAGAATGCTTTCTTTGCAGATGGACAGAAAGAGAAGTCTACAAAGAAACAGAAAGCAGAACACATGACAGAGCTCAGGACTGGAGAAGCAGCCCACATTCACTGTTGCAAAACTGTTTGGAAGGACAACATTAAACACATTTTTTAGATGTTTACATCTTTCTCTTTGAGCTTCTTTCCTCCCTTCCCTCCCCCAATATCATGAATTTTGTCAAGTTCCTGTACATGTGACAGAGCAGCACAACCAACAGCCAAAGCAACCTAGCTCAGAAAACATTCTGTGGCTCCATAAATCATAAGAGTTTTGGTAGCAAACAAAAACTTCATCTGATTCTCCAATTAAAACATAGTCCTACCTCAGGATCATCATCATCAAAGTCATGGTATGTGGAATGATCAGGATTATTCATTTTATCCAGAAGTTCAATAGCTAGGCTTCGATTTAATGGCTGGGTCACAAAAGGATGCTGAAAGACAGAAGGCAAAGCACATATTAAAAATCCAACCACTCATTTTAAGCCTAGTTTAATTTTATAACTAAAAGAAAATCCCATACAGAATTTGATACCTGGAGTAATTTTTCAGCTGTAGGTCTTTTTTTAGGATTTTTTGTAAGTGCCATTTTCACAAAGTGATGAAAACTATTTGACCTGTCAAATGAAGCAGGAAACATGAGAACCAACTGTCCCCTGAAACACATCACCACTACCTACTGAAACAGCAGGTAATGCTCCTTTTGGGAGGTATTTTAAGTACTCACCATTTCATTTTGTCCTTTAATTTAGGAGGCTGGAAGTTGCTTTTTGTCATTAGAAAAAGTGCTCTGAAAAAAAGGCAACAGTATTTCTGTGATTTACCTTGCAATACATATATGGGATGAATTATGAAGTACACTTAGCTGCTAGGAAGAAGTTCACCAGTTGAAGAGGTGCTACCAGGACAGCATTACACATCTACACATCACAAACCATGTCCATGCAGAACATTCAATACTCTTGCAGTATCCCCAGTCACCACCAGCACACACAGCCACTACTCCAAATGGATTATTCAGCAGCTCTGGTTACAGACCAAGCTTTAACTTTTTACTAACCTCATTGGATGCAGGTCAAACATCGGAGGTTGAAGCTCAGCAAGCTCAATAGCAGTTATTCCAACTGCCCACAGATCACAGAGCTGGTTATATCCACCTTTTCTTTCTACTGCAGCAACTTCTGGTGCCATCCTAAAAGGGAAAAGATCTTTTTAGATAAACTTGTCACAAATCAAATATTTTTGTTTATGCAGGAGTTTACTACCTTTTTTCTCTGTAGCTTAAAATGTATAAGCTCACAGCACATACACATCTGAGTATATCCTCACAGGTGTGTGTCTGAAAGGTTATGTACTGCAGAAGTGAAGTTTTCCTCAAACATCTTCTAGTAACTAATAACCAGTTTCCAAAACAGCTATTTAGCAGATGAAACCAATAAGACTCAGACTTTCTGCAGTCACACAACTCTTGCTCAACAAACAAAGAACCTAAGGTATAACCAGTCAACTACAGTAAAATCCAAACAATATCCAAATTCCCACATTGCTCCAGAAACAATCAACTAACTTGGACAAGAGGAATTCTAACAAAAAACAATTTACAAAATATCAGCTTTCTTTTTTTTCTCCTGAAAGCATGAGATATCATCTCTGCAGAGAGCACTCCCTGTTTGCTAAGTCTGCTTTACTGCAGGAAATGAGATCATTTAAGTTAACAAAGTAGTTTCACATCCTCAGGTGGTAAAAACTGAAAACATAACTAACATGTAAATAAGAATTACTACAGAAAATGATTCACTAGGTGTTGTCACATGTTTTGAATGGCCAAAGTGATTTATGGATTTGATTATCCTACACAGTCATAGCAGATGGCAAACACATGAACATTTTATGGCTTTGAATTTTATTAGTCCAGATCACCTGAAAAGTAGCTCAACACAGGTAAGATGAATAGCACTTAAGGAGTGCTCCAGGAAAGCACCAGTGGCATCTCAAATGATGCATTACTTCAAACCAGACATCCTTATCTGCAGATCTGAAGACACCATCTGGTTTGGTGGCACAACTAAAACCTTCACACTGCCTGTCTCCAGCTAAATTTTCTCCTCCATGATCACAACAATTTTCCTTCCTTGCTTCTCCTCTCAAATCTCTGAGAAGAGATGATGCTTTTCATCAGCATTTAACCTATGTAATGCTTTCACAGTTACAGTTAAGGTTATGACATTTAAGAAGCCTGGCCCAATTTGAACTTCCACAGTGATACAGGTCAGGACTGAAGTCACCCAGACATCTTAGGAAAGAGAGACACAAACCTATTACCCAATCACAACTGATGGTGTTTGGGTTGTTCTGAAAGGGAAGTGAATCCATGCCTTGGCATGACTTCCACTGCACAAGAATGCTAAAAATGCTGTGCCTGACTGAATATTTAAATGCAGGGCTTTCCCCCCCCCCCCCCATTATATACAATTTTTATCTTGTCCCTACTCTGCTGCCAGACACCAGAACTTTGAGTATCCTTCTGGGAAACATACAACAAAAATGCTATTTTACAGTGAAGAATGTGTGTTATTTACTCTAAGGCAAACAAGGAACAACCACTTCCAGTCCAAAGAAGAGCAAATAAAATGTTGAACTTAAGAAAAAATAAATGATGCAAACTACTTTACTGAGGGAAGAAAAAAGATGCAGTAGAGATAGAATGGAAATGTACATTGGAACTCAATTGCTGGAGGCAAATAAGGGGGGAAAATGGCTTAGAGGAAACACTCCACAAGTGGCAAAAGAATCTGTGGAGACAAATGAAACTCTTCTATCAACTGAAGAGTTACAGAAAAGACTGTGCAGAGTGGAAGGGGAGACACAAACCAAAATGGAAACTCAGGGAAGTTTAACTCAAGAGTTAAAACCAAGCAAAATTGTTGATAGATTTTAAGTTGGACTAAACTGAGAGACATTAGTCAACAGGGACAGCAGCATGCAGGCAGCCTTTCAGTTTTTCAGAGCATTAGAGCATTTTTTCCACCACTCAGCTAATGCAGGGTTTAGCAGAAATAACAGAGATGGAATCACTAGAAAGTGTAAGACAGCCTTTAGTAATTAGTCTAGCCAGAAAGTGACACAGCATGCTTTTATTACAATTTTTCAACAATATTATCTATGTTACCATTCTATTAATGGCCAAAAACCCAACAGTTACCAATATGGGGTGCCAATGAATGATTTCCTTTTGGCAATTGTAGCTGTGATCTGTGCAGATACTCCGAAATCAGCTATTAAAAAAACAAGACAAAAAACAAAACCACAGTTATTAACTTATTGGATAAAATCAACTGTTAATTTGGTTTCTCCACTGTAAGGGTTTCTTAAATATACTGGAAATATTTAACAGAAAATAAATACCAAAAGCAAACAATTGGTATAGCTCAGATACCATAGGTCAGCTCCTCTCAGCAGCCTCCACACAACCATGCCCCTCATCAACACAAGAAAGAACAGGCTGCCACAGAAGTTCTAACAGTTACATATAATGTTTTAACATGAGAAAATACATAATTTAGTATTATCCAAGAGATTCCTTGAGGTAACCTTTCAAAGTACATTTTACACTAAAGCACTCTGGATGGTACATGTTCTTAAAACCTTACAAAAGCCTGGGATTGGATTTTTACCTCCCCCTTACATCATCAGAAAGTATTTTATCTCACTGCTCCAAAATTACTCCAATTACTCCTTCAGGCACTAATTAGATGGTGTAGTTAGATATTACAAGCAGCAGAAAAAGAATTCTGAAATTCATTAATTCCTTAAATGAACCATTACATCATTAAACAAAAGATAGAAGACTGCATCTTAGAGCAGAGAAACCCTGTTATTAACAAAGAATTAATTGTATTAACTCACCCAATTTTACATGTCCATTATCTGTTAAAAGAATGTTTGCTCCCTAAAAAAAAAAGGAAGTGTACTTCAATTAAAACATATCCATTCCTCTGGTAACATATTAAAACAAAAGAATGGGAGATCTTATGGTAAACTAGGGGCCAAAGACAAATCAAGGATTGTGTGTTCAAGAAATATGCAGCCTTAGCAAGGTGATGTCTGTGCAATTAGCAAGTTGCCATTCTGCTGTATAAAGAAACTCAGATATACAGAGTTTGTTGTTAATTTTTAGTTTAGTACTCTTTAGCCTATGGTACTGAAGAGTTTCCACTGAATACAAAACTCCTCTCAAAAAGCAGAATAGGATTTGCCTATGCTGATGAATTCTTACTATTTTCTATTCATTTTAGTAAACAAGAACTCTAAAGGTCAAAGGAAGTAACTGAATATTCTTTTCATACACAGGAGCTGGTTTTGTCTTGTTTGAGAGCCATGATAATTGTAATTATACCCTGAAGGATCTGCCTTGATATTCAAGTGTTTAATAACTGCTGTTAATAAACTGCTGTTTTAACTATTTCCATCCTTATGCAACAGAGATTGTTAGTGCTAGAGTTGAAGACTCTGCTTCTGTGTGGCTACAGGAACCACACAAATAATCACAACTAACCCAAAGCAGCAGTTGGCACCACAGAATTACAGCATAAAAGGACTGAGAACAAACTGGATCTGAAGACTGAACACTAGGCACAGGCTGAGCTGAGTGAAGGTTGGAGCTGGCTAAACATAGTTCCAAATGTCTGCACTGCCCATCAACTAGATGGAAAAGCAGCACAGATAGGCCTCCAAAAAACTCTGGCTTTACAGATTATGGCTTTCCAGAGAGAAGGTGAAGTCAGGCCTGCAGTAAAACACAGCCTACTTGGGCAAACATTGCACAAGTATAGTTAATGAGCCTTATAACTGGAGCTTGGTAAATAGTGTGACAATCCAGTCAACATGCTCTTGACCTTGTCCACCTTTCAAGTATAACAGCACAGATACTCTAAATACATAGCTTAGCTACTGAGGGAAGCAAACAAAAGATCTGCAGATGAAGATTTCCATATATGCATTTTTTTTCTCTCCTTAGGAAGAAAACTTTGGTTTATTCCAATAGACAGAAAAACTCTACCTATTTAAAAACATCCCCAAAATTGCTATGAACAAGTAAAGATCCACCAGAGGTGATGGAGCCTGTTTTAAAAATATCAAAATTCCTTTCAGTTTTTCCTTACCTTTATATCTCTGTGCATTTTTCCTTTACTGTGAAGATAATATAGTCCCTGCAGAAAATATTCATACAATGATTTAGTCCAATATTTTCCATTTTATATACATTCCTTAATTACCAGACTTATTTAGGATCCAATTCAGTCATCTAAATGACTCACTGACTACAGAACATTCTTATATTTCAGTGTATCCAAACTGCATTTGCAAATTCAATATATGGAGTAACAATCATATTGACAATACAGGAGAGATGGAAACAACAGCAGTCACCACATCTATCCTAAAAAAAGCATTCCCTGACCAGATTTTTCCCTGCCACCTTTTTAGATCAAGGTAATTACTTTTAAATTGTCTAACAGTCTTCTATTCAGCAATTAGATCACTGGGTACCTACTGCAGTTATCTCTAACATGATTACATACTTCAATTAACTCTCAAAGCATGCCAGCAGGCAGCACTTCAGATCTAACCCAGAAGTTCCACTCTCATTCATGGATTTCTGGAGAAACATTCAACTGTCTGTGGGTCTCAATGACAGCACCAAAGCATTTTAGGACTCAATAACAGTTAGAAAATTCAAGTTTAAATTAAGGAAGAATGTCCCTGCATGCTAAATCACAGAGCATGTCACTTTTGGCACTCAAGGCTTATCTGTAAACTTCTCTTCCAGGGGTAAAACAACAAGGAAAGCAAAGGACTCTCAGATGTTACTTCACTATAAAGGAAAAAAAAAACCATGTCCTTTAAGTCAGAAGCCAGAAGTCTCTGGCACAGCACAGGGACATGGTAAGTAGCATGCAAAGGAGCTGGCTCAGGGACAGAGCTATTTTGGACAAGCAAGAGAAGCAGCAGCTCTCAACTGATGGCATTCAGCAGAAGCCAAGAACTGCTCTCTCACATGGAAGCAAGACAGCCACCAAAAATGCTGTTTCTGATTAAGTTTTAAGTTGGATATGCTAGCTTTAATTTAGGAAAGGAAAATGAAAGGTGGCATATCCATGAGGGTGGGCTGCTGACCATAACTTGAGCATCTCAAATACACAGGCAGGGTTTTTTTCTTCTTGGTACAGACCAACTGGCAGAGATGCAAAAGTGGTTTTAGATTTTCCTTCAAACTTGCACCAACTCATTGATACCACAAATACAGATTAATCAATATGCTGCTTCACCCATGATCCAAGAGAATTTATACAACTATACATATCAGTTCTAGGTTATGATACAGGGCCTCCTCAAAAGTCAGAACAATGCTAAGTCATCCAAACATTGTACTTCCATAGCATCACATGTATTTGTAGCTTTTAGTTTTAGCTTTTAATAATCTTACATCAGAAGTCAACCGCAAGAACCTGAGAACACACTACCTGTAGTGTTTCTCTGCTGACATAGGCAATCTGCTGTTCTGAAAGTGGTCCAGTCACTGAAATGGAAGAGGAAAAAAAAAAGAATCAAAATCAAGATACTGCCAAACCCACACCTCAATTACTTCTAGTCACACTGACTGATCTTAAACTAGACGCCTCCAAGTAAATGTGCTTAGACTTTCTCCCAGATTGAGCATCCCAAAGATGACTGAACAATTTTTAAACACCAAAATGTCTAGTCCTGATGAAATGGAAACTAACTCCCTCCCCTCCATATATAAATCTCAAAGTCATTAAGAGGAAAAAGAAAGAGAAGCAGTGATCTAAGCACAACTCTTTTCCCTGCACAAACCCACTGTGTCCTTCTATGCAAGGCTAGACTTCCACCCCAGTGACTTTGAGACACAGCAAACCCTACTCAGACCTCTTTGAGGTCTAGGAAGTTCCTTCTACCCTTTGTGGCCTGCTCTCTCCTTCCTTCCTTCCAACTGCCATATGACCTGCTCTCTCTTCCCTGCAACCACACCATCTGCTCTCTGCAGCTTCTCGACCATTTCCTGCATGAACTACCAGCACTACTGCTCCTGGACCTGCCACACCCATGGACCTTCTCAAATTTTCCCTCTGAGCAGGCTCAGCAGCTTCCCAAGGGAAGGAGAAGTTTTCCTCTCCCCTCCAGGGTTCCACATGACTCAGGTTTCTTAAAGGATAATCATTACATTCTGAACAAACACATAAACCAAACACTGAAGAGCAAGCAAGGAATGGCCTGTGACTTGTCCCCAGCCACTGGACTTTGATGCTGAAACTAAAGGGTTTTAAGACCAGGAAATGCAGTCCTCACTGCAAGCTTCTCAGGTTTTACAGAGAAGAATCAACAAGCTGGATGGGGTTTCTCAAAGGAAATTGAAGGAGTAGGGAGTTAAAAATGCAACAAGATTTAAGCACCTAACTGTGTACCTTCTACAAAACTCACAACCACAATGTACTGTCATGCAATATATATATATATATATATTCCAAACAGGTCTAGATCCATCTTCCCTTTTCTGAAACAAAACATCTATAGTCACATAAAACTAAATATAATGACATCCAGAGTGTCTATTTCTAGGCATTTATGTCTGAGAAATGACTTCAGATTACAGATACAGATTGTTCCTTGGCATGTAATTAAGATCAGATAAGAACTCTCCAGCCTAACTCCCAGCAGAGAATTCAAGAATCAGCTGCAACAGGAAACAGCTCCTGTATGACATCTGTTCAGGCATTTATGTGACACAAACTCATCTCCTACTCTCTAAGGTGTTCCCCATAACAAAGGCTATTAAACTCCTAACTACCCTAGCAGAGAGGTAAAAGATCAACATCTGAGGCTGTGCTCAGATGACTATGCCAAGGACATGGTGTGAACTTGTGAATTTGGGCCCTGTTTGAATTGCACCCACATTAAATGTAAAAAGCTGGTTACACACAGGAGAAGGATGCAAAGATCTTAACATGTACAATATCCACAATTTAGAATATGGATAGATCTCCTATCTGAAAAACATCACCTGAGAACCAGAGCCATTACTTATTTACTGCATCCTCCATTCCTAAGCCAGTCTTAATTCCAGGGCAATAAAATCCCTCAGAACTGATTCTATCTCTTGAGAACCAGAAATCTATTGACTGATCCTCTCTTTATGGAATAGATTCATACACACCCCTTGTGTCTCTCTGGCCACTCACTGCACCTAAGCCTAAAGCAAATACATAGGCCACCTTTGCTTTCCACATGCCATGCATTAAAAAGAGAAAAGCAAACCCAAAAAGCCACCCTCCTGGCACTACTGTTTTACAAACTACTGTACAAAGGCCAAGAGCATCCATGCATTCTATGATGATCAATCTACTTATCCAGGTACCTGCAGACACTGGTACAGGTAATGCTAAAGCAAAGTCCAAAAGCTCAGAAACAAAATGGCTATGAGGTAGACAGCACAACAGGAGATACTGTTTCTTATTTTACAGCCTTTGAAAAGCAGTGATGGGTATATGAGCTACTGAAGGAAGGAAAGAACTTCTGCTCCTCAAAAATCCCACTACAGCTAGTTTTGTTTCAAAAAAAACCCCAAATCCAACCAATTATGTAAATACCTAAGCTAAAACTGACCTTCAATGGATTATTATGGGTACTAAATTTAGGATTCTTTCTCTCTGATTCCAAAACACTGTAATCATCTCCTTTTTTTGAAAGTAAGATATACTTAGATGTGAAAGAATTACAGTCTTGACATACCATGATAAATATCCTGCAGAGAGCCACCTCCACAGAACTCCATGCAAATCCAGAGCTTGTCTCGTCTGAAAAGGGAACAAAACCAGTCAAGAGCTGTCAGGTTTGGAAACAGCACCTATCAAAAGGTAAGGCAGAGGACTCAAACATTAAAGAGTACAACATAAGCTCTGTATTATGAAAAGCACAAGTCAATGAATGGGATTTAATCTTTATGTAATACTTCACTGTCAAAAGAGTAACTCATGAAATACCAGAGATATTCCAGGGTTTATTGGAGTAATAGAAACATTATGAGCAAAATGTGTACATGGATTTTTGTTCTACTGTGAAATGTATTTTTACTGAGAGCAGAAACAAAGCAGATGTGGGTTCTCATTTCTTCCTCATTTTTCCTTCTCCACTTTTTTTCAGAACAGAAGAATTAACACAAACACCACCAAAGCAAAACCAAACCCAAAAGCTGTAGAGATCTCTCTCAATTCAATCTCTCTCACAACAAATGGAGTAAAACTCTAGTGCTTCAGTCAAAGCCAGGCAGATGGAGCCCATGCTGTGGGTTAAGTTCCCTCAAAAATACCTATAGATATTTTTGGTGTCAGGGGTCAGAGGGAAGTTGTTTAGATTTCACTTTCTAAGGTAATCAATTCAGTTTGGCTCACTCTGCCTCCATAAAAGGTGTTTTCTCCAAGAACAGACAACAGGCTAAAGGATTCAAAAGTATCTTCTATTACAGACAATAAATCCTAGTTTCACTGGTAGGACAGATGTACCATAAGTGGCCACAGACAGGCATTTTGAAGAGCAGAAAATGTGGGACTAGCCTAGTCATTCCCGGCATCAAACACACAGGAAAGAAAAATTACATACAACCACCTCAGGGCAGACTGGGCACAGGACAACCAAAGGAGAGACTGATGATTGTTCTGCAGCTTGCCCACCCCCTCTGGTTTTGAGTTTCTTGTACTCATAAGGCTCTGTTAGAAAAGCTAGGACACTTCTGTAGGCAAGGTCAACATCCATGGAAGCATTGTGCAAAGCAATGGTCTAAGTGCTGAGCTTATCTCCTCAGCTGTAAATTGCAGTATTTCTCAGCAGCAGAAAAGCTCTAGAATAGCTCCTGTTTCAAGGAAAAACTGTCTTTCTTGGATCTCCTTCCCTTTTATGTCCATAGTCTACACAGTGCTCAAAATGATGCCCCAGCTGCTTCCTCTCCTGGTGGGAAAGGCATTGTTCAGGCACTACAGAGATGTTAAGCAACGGAAGCCCCTGGCTGTTAACTCCTTTTGTTTCTAGGGGTTAATTAAAACATTGCTTGAAATAATATGAAGGCTTTCCACTGAAATAACTGATCAAAGGCAGACAAAGAAGCAAGGTAACTACCTGTGGGGAAAAAAACCAAACCACCACAAAACAGAATTAGCAATGGTATTAGAGGCACATGACTGAGGAAGAAGCACGGAAGTGACAGACACCTGCAAGTCCCTTGTTTACTCCCTACAAATATGCAAGACTCAGGGACACTTTGGAGGACACTGGGCTCATGAAAGCCACTCTTTCCCATGTGGCTTCATCCTGTTTGATACCAATAGCTGAAGCACAGAAGTGGGAAAAAGCCAGGACAACTTTGGGACAAGCAGCAGAGCAGGTAAGTGCTGTAAATTCACACCTTTGCTTACTGGGCATTAATTTCCCAGTGTGGAAAAGCCCTACAGAAAAGGAAAAAACAGAAGAGGATCAAATGAGGAGACTGCATTTCTAATTTGCAATCCAGGCTTTTATTACTGTGCCTAAGTGCTTTGAGATAGGTGAAGATCCATGTAATCAACAGTACAAGTGTACACAGTTGTTTGTGTCATATGGCAAGTGCAGCAAGAACAGAAGCAGGATCAACAGCAGCAGTTAACGTCTGCATTTCCTCAAACAGTTGCTATATCTAGCACAAAACATTTGTCAGGATGTCTTAAAAAGAATTCTAATAGAAAATGTTATGAGAAACTAGCCATCAATTTTCTCACCAGACTTTGTTCTGAGTGTGAGTTTACTGTACTTCTAAATCACACAAAGAATGAGACAGAACAATAGACATATACTACATTAAGTGTCCTAAACAACTCTGCAGCTCAAGAGAGAAAGCAAAAATAAAGGAGCTAAAACTTCATCACTTTACATTTCAAAACAAATCCAAACCACAAATCACCAATGGGCTTCTTAAAGGATGCACAGTTTGTGCTCTTAGGTACATCAGTGTGAAATTGTCTGTAAAGCTAAATGTAGCACTACTACTCTTAAGGAAGGAAAAGACTACTTTCCCCCCTCCTTATTTCCACACAACATTCATTTTTGAGTTATGAGACCTTTTGAGATGCCAAAACCAGTTTAGTGAGAACATTTCTGAAAACTACCTGTATTACACAATATTTATACTTCCCAAAGTTCTGCAAATTCAAGAGACATTGTACTGAAACACATTTAAAAGATACTATATAAACAAACTCTTTCTTCATACTTCTCATACTGCTGCTTAATTTTCCATTTATGTCTTAAATTCAGAGCTTCTAAATGATAACTCATTTCCAAGGAAAAATGACTACATGAAGAGGAACTTTATTTGCAGAGAGGCATTGTAGTAAACAGATCTTAAGGTAAATGAAAAATAGTAATACACAAGTGGATAAATATTTATTTGATAAATTATGTGTTGCCTAAGTCACCTTATAGGCCTGCCCTTTACAAGGAGATAGAGAAATGAGCAAAAAAACCCCAAACTGTACCTGAGATAGCTGCCAAAATAAGCAACAATGTTTGGATGTTTACAGTCTTTCATCATAATGATTTCCTGCTGCACAACAGCAAAATCTTCTCCTGAAAAGCAGAATGAATGTTTTCATTGGCCTGGTTCATTCTCACATCTCAACTAGACTTTCAGTACATGTTTAGAAAATAAACATTGGGAGTAATTAAAACTAATTATCTGCCATGTTCACAAACATATCAAGCAGCTGTAAATCAATATTTATTAGCAAGGACTTAGCAATAGGTAACTATATTCTTGAGAAGGTCCATTCTGGGCCAGATGGACCTCACATCTGCTATCTGATATCTCCTGTGATATTGGTCATAGCTCTTTTGAAAGTCTTCATTGTCCCCAAGATCCTGCTGTGTCCATCTGCATATGCCCTGTCAATAGCCCAGGTTCTTAAAAACATGACAAAATTGTGCTGGTTTTGGCTGTATGTCCAACAAACATTAGGTCATCTTCCTGAGCAGAAAACATGCAATAGTATGCTGCTGCTGCAGCAACTTTTCAGTAAACCCGGTAAGCACATACATTTATGGACTATGCATAATGTATGTCCAGATAAAACAATGGCACAGATCTGGCATTTACCTGAGTCTTACTATTTGGTACCTCAGTTGTCCCTGTCTTTCTCTAACAGGTTCTTAGCAGATGTGTACATGGAGAAAATCATGCATGAAATTGAAATCCCAACAGATACATTTTTCTGTAGGGAGTGGTGTGCAAGGATTTTGTAGTTGAGTTGAAGAGGGAAGGTGAGATTGATATCAAATGTAAGAGAATGGCTGTAACAGGTATTTGGCAGCCCTGAAAATGAATTTTTAGAAGAAATAGATGACAAGTGCTCTTTTGCAGTTCACCATCTTCCACTGAAATTTCCCAAGTCATAAGGGCAAATTGTAGCTACTCCGGTATGTTATTTCCAAAGAGGTGCTTCTGAAGTTTGTTTAGTTGCTAGACATCCACAGTTCACTCAAAGCCAACTCATTTCTTACTAGCCTCAAGGACTTCATACCCAAAAGAAGCTGGAAGGCCTAAAATAACCATTTAGCTTCATTAATAACTTAAGAGAGTCTAGAAGTAGGTTGAAAAAACAGGAAAATTCAAAGTAAGACAAAATTCTGCTTTTAGTGTACTGCTGTAGCACACTTCAGCATAACTCAACAGAGCTTTTAAACCAGAAGCCAAAGTTACTGTCTAAAAAGCTAAATACGGGCAGCAAGCCCACATTTATTAATTGCTGCCATGTAAAATCACTGCTCAAATAAGGCTGTTAAAAAAAATGCAACACAACAAATTCCAACAGAACTGGCCAAGCTATTACCTAAGAAAACATGTTTTAAGTTTCTCCCAGGACATCAACATATTAGTGACCTATCCATCTGGTTCTTTTTAACCAGAAATCTGATATTCCTGTGTATTTTACTTAACTGATAGCAGATTTCAAACCACAAGCTGCAAATAATATCACAACAGTCTACTGTCAGTGGTGTATTGATGGCTTGCTATACCCTGGCTAGACCTTTAAACATGCAAACACTGAAGAGTAAACAAGAAATTTTCACTTATGGACAGGTATCTCCATGAAAGGACATGATTCCTGCAGTATTTGACAAATGTTTTCACTGCTTCTAAAAGAGTAAAGTAGCATAAGCTTTAGAGTAAGTGCCTAAACATTATTAACCCTTAGTCTTCACACTCCCTCTCTACCACAACTAGAAGAGACAACTACAGAGAGAAACTGAGCTCCCTGAGCATACAGAGGGTAGCTGAAATGAATTCTCTGAGCATAACACAGACATCCAAAAGCTGCCAAAAATATCTGATTTAACTGCAAGATGTCAGTTGCTCACCCCACACCAGCACAGCACAAAGGCAAGTTACCGAGTTCAGCAGCTGCAGCATCCCCAGGCCTGTCCACAGCTCAGAGAACACACACAGCACGATTCCCCAAGTCCTACTAAAACACTACCTACTTTAAAGGCTGACATCATCTGAGTCTGCTGAGCCCTATGGTTCTTTCCTCACTACACAAGCCTCCTTCCTTCTTTTATCATTGCAGTGCCACAGGGAGACACAGCACTGCACTGGTAACCCACATAAGACACAGACATCGCTCCAGCAGTGGGAACTGACATAAAAAAGCCAAAGCAGCACAAACAGACAAGACAATCTGAGATCACAACTTTCAGTGTGAATAAAAGAAGTGTGATCAACAGACACTTTTGGAGCTATGCAGCAACATGCTGTCCTGTCTTGAATTTTCAAATATGCATGCATTATATAAAGACAACATTTATTAATCAGTTCCAGAACTCTAAAAGAAAACAAAACTGGAAAAAAGCAGTAACTTCTTTCCCTTCCTGCCTGCAGAGAGCTTAAGGACCAAACCAGGTAACAGTTAAAATATTACCCCCCTCTTCACTCTCCCCAACAGCTAAGTCATGAAATGGAACATCAACACTTATGAGTTAAACAGAAAGTCTGAACATTTCACTTCCCAGACTACTGTACTTTTGATCAACAAGTTTAGCCATATTAATAAAACAGCACTTGCAGGCTGACAACTGCAGGGCATTAAGTACTTTGTGAAATCACAACACAAGCCCAGTTCAAGCATAAATCTAGCATACAACAATGTTCTCATTAGTCTCCAAGAGAATTTCAGGAAGTGTACTGAATTCCTGGATACTAATTCTCACCTATTACTTCACCCTTCCTTTTTTTAGTTTTCTCCCTCTAGGCTCTCTCCAGGTGAGCTCTTTTCTGCCTTGCTGACTTCCTCATTTCTTTTGTTCTATACAGATTTATGTATCACTGGGTTGGAAACATATAAGAGACAAACCCCACAACTCTCACTGAACTTTAAATCAGATTTCCTTTAACCATTCTCCAGTTTTCCTCTCACATCTTTCTTGCCACACTTCTTTTTTTTTTTTAGAACACTAAAGGGCACTGGTTAGCCCTTCTTTCAAGAAGTGGACTCAATTGATTTTGTACAATTATAAACATAAACTTATTTTGTTTGAATGGCCTATTTCAATTAAAAACCACTTACCTGGTTCTAGTTTTATTACTTTTATTGCTGCTAGCTCACCCGTGTTGACATTTCGAGCCTACAAAAAGAAAACATAAAAATTAGAGAGCAGAACAGAGCAACCAGCTCTGCACCCTCAACCTGATAAGACTCTGATAACCTCGAGTCAAAGAGCAACTAAGACACATGAGGGTCTGAAACAGTCAAACCACTTATGAGGTTTTTGGTTTTGTTTTTATTTTTGTCTGGTTGCTTTATAAGCAAAAAAAACCTCAGAAGGAGCCAATAAATTAAAACATCTTGCATATTTAAGTTTCATGTAAGGTTAATTTTTTTTTCCCCAAATACACCATGCACTTATTTTTCATTGGGCTTACAATAGATATTTTCATGAGATAAGCATTGTTATTGAGTTCTTATATCCAAACCACTTGCTTAAAATAATCCACGTCTGTGCTTAATGACAGTAAACTAAACAGCAAGAATTCTGTAGCGTCCACTACAACGTCTGTAGGAAGCACACGTCCAACAAAACATCTCATCCTGGGTTTATTTTCTAACAAAGCAAGCTATCTCAAAAAAAACCCCCAACAACCACTAAGCAGCTAATTTGTACTGAGATCTGAAGCCTTAATTACACTTAGGAAACTCTATGCTGCCACATAATAGCGAATTACACAAGCCCTCAACTATGCTGTACTTCTGTGCTAGAAACCCATAAACAAACTGACGGCTGAGATACTGACTCCACAGCACTTAAAACATACATCGATCTCACAGCAGACAAGCAGGGCTCAGGGAGCATCAAGTGTTCTATCCTGCAGCATATGTGACTGCTTCCAAGGTCCTGCTTCCTGCTCATTTCACTACGTGCCTCTTGGTCCTCTCTCTCCACCAGTGACAGCATCCCTTCCCTTGCTGCAAGGGCGTGAAAAAAACATGCCAGCGACAAAGGAGTTTGAGAGCGTTCCTCTGGTACATACAGCAGCTCTGCAGCCAGCTTCAGCAGCAATACCTCAGCAGTTCAACTGCATTTTGAACAGTGCTAAAGCCTAGGTTCTACTGAGCAACCACAAAAGCTGATTTAAAAGAAAAACCAAACCAACCATTAAGAAGCAACATTAATGATAATGATTTCTCAACTACTAGCTGAAAACCAGGGAGTCATCTGCCCTGTGCTTTCAGGATACTTCCATGCCCCTGCAGCCAGCTATCGGGAAATGGCAGCGAAGCTGCTACCCACGACTGAAGTAGCAGCTCCTGAAGGATGCCCAGTTACAGCCTCTACTCTCCCAGGGGAAGTCTTGGTGCCTGGAGCTACAACCTGCTGGACCACTGCTGCACTGAGCCGGTGCTGCTCTCTATACAGAGCACAGAAGGTGAAACCAGTCCTGCTTTGGCTTTTTCCTCTCATCTCCTTTCAAATGAAAACAGGCCAGAATTACTGAACTTAATGTTGCAGCTAAGCGCCCATCGTTTAAGATGCTAATGGTCTCATTTAAGTCACTTTAGTAGCCCAAGGGCTCACACCTTTTACTGACTGGCCACCAGACTCAACAAATACTGTGGGAGGTATTGATTCACACGTCTTTATCAGGGAGTGTAGTGACAGGACAAGGGGTAATGGTTTTAAACTGAAAGCAGCTAGGTTTAGATTAGATAGTAGAAAGAAATTCTTTCCACAGAGTGTGGTGAAACACTGGAACAGGTTGCCCAGAGAAGTTGTGAATGTCTCATCCCTGGCAGCATCCAAAACCAGGCTGGACGAGGCCTTCAGCAACCTGGTCTAGTTGGTGGCATCCCTATCCATAGCAGAGGGTTGGAACTAGATCACCTTTAAGGTCCTTTCCAAACACAACCATTCTATGATTGTATGATAGCAGCTTGAGAGCTGGTTGTGGAACCACAACTGGAGGAAAAAACCCCAATAACCTAAGACTATAAAAATCAGTCAGCAATACAGTCTGGAAATAAATGCAGCATGTATTCCTGTGTCTGGAGATCTACCCAGGTCACTCCTAGCAGAGCTAATATCAAAACTCTCACTGCTCCTCTGTGTGGCAATGCTCAGGGTACTGGCATTTGCAAGTAATTTTCAGGTAGAGTTATGCATTGATCCTGAGAGGAGTGAAAAAGTCAGGGAGTTGTCCAAACTTGACAGACTGTGGAAAAAGAGAGCTAAAAAATACATTTTCTCTAGCAGCCTTCCCTACAAGCCATTATTTGTCAACCTCACTGATGGCAGCAGGGTCTGCACTCAACACTATATGGTGGTACAGACACTAAAGACATTAAGAACAGTAAAAACAGGAGTTCCTTTTATCTGTACCAGAGAAGGATAGCAACACATGAGAAAGTGGCACCACCAGACCAGGAGCTAGGATTTTTGTTCCATATTTCTTTTACTAACACTTTCTTTTCATTAGCAAGAAACAAACACAGGGGCAAGATGTTCATGAATCAAATGTCACAGTTTAAGTTCTAAGATTAACAAGAAAAATTATTGAAGCTTTAACAAAGACTTGAGCTTGTCAGGGAGTCTTGTTAGTACTTAAAGACTTGTTTTGGGAAAACTTTACTGGTAAAGTTGTCATAATCAATGAGACAACTGTAGTGGACACAAGTCAGGAGATTCTGAAGTTAGGTATCCTGCATGCATCTGGGATGTGCAAACCAGGCTGGAAAAATTTCACAGGCTTCAGGGACACTGCTAGTCTAGAAAAAAGTCTGGTAATTTTTAACAATTTATTTATTTTAACAATACTGTGCCCAGTTGTCAGGAATTTGTTTCTCTGGCTATGGCTCCATTGGTCACTATGCTCTACAGCGTTCTTAGGGCAACTACAGCCAAGAAAGAAGGTGGGTAGAAGCTAGTGACAATTTCAGACAAATCTGATTAAAACATAAGGATACATACTCATGTCAAAGTCTTATGTGAGGGTGATGCCAAAAAAGTATCAATAGTAGACAAATCTACAGCTACATCTATAAATACATCCAGAGCAGGACATATAAAATCCTAGCCAAAGGAATGGAGCCTGAGCAGCAAGCAGCCTTGCCAAACCTGTGCTCTCCACACCTCGTGGCTGATTTGGCTCTCTCCCATCTCAAAGGGTTTCTTCTTCAGTGTCATGTTCTCAAAAGAACTGTGCAAAATCCTGGGCAGGAAAGCACAAACATGTCTTTTCACGTTCAGCTTAGAGGATCCTTCCCTCAGCACCAGCAGTAGCTGTACTCTTCAGCCAGCTGGTCATTCCCTGGACCAGTATCTGTCTGGGCTCATGAAAGCCAGAAAGGAGGAACAAAATCCGATTTAATGTAGGTCACCCATGTCTTCAGGAACCACAAGCTATCAACTGCTTAAGGGCATAAATTGTTGCTTATGAAAACACAACTTGAAGTCAACAACCTGAGTAAGTTATCACTTTGCATCCTACTCCAATTAGGCCATTAGCATTGAGGGTGTTGTCACAAGTGAGAATGAATTGCCTTTGTTAATCTGGGCATTAAAAAAGAAAAATATCATCTTGACTGTAGCAACACAAGGGTTCCTTGCAGGAGTATTAGGTATCTCCTGACAGGTTTTACTGGATTTCTTCAAATACCTTCAAAATCACCAGTTGTGAAACAATTCCTTGCCTAAGCTTACATGAATGAGAGACTGAGAAAGTCTGAAGTACCTTATGCTTTTCAACAAGCGTTAGAGCTGGCTCCTGCTCTGAATTTGAGGGTGCTTGTGTATGCACCATACAATAGCTCAGTATGTTGAGGACACTGCCTTATGCTTTCAATTCAGCATCATCACTGTAAAGTTGCAAATTACTTATGGGTTTTGAGATTGGAGCATCAATAAGGAATAGCTGGTTGAAGAAGAATTTTAAGCAGTATTTTTGAGTTGGCACAAGCAAGCAGAAATTTGAGAGTCTCATGTAAGAAAACATACATTCACATTTTGTTTCCACTTGCACCTTAAGTGCTCTAACTCCCAGCCTGAGGGACGATGAGGTTAACAGCAACAGCCAAGTTCTTCCTCACAATCCTGTTTCCATAAGCAGGAGCCTGCAACTAGTTCCTTCACGTGAAGATTTCACCATGTGAATGGGAATGCATTACACAGCTTTTCCAGAAGCAGAAATTGGCCTAAATGCCTGCATCCACACACAGTCCCTTTACTAAATGTGTACAGCATTTATACAATGTCTGTAGAACATTAACAGAATGTCTGTTCTCTGCAGAACCATATAAGGTTCCTCATTCTACTACTAACTAGAAGAATGATACTTTGTCCCAGACATCTAGATTGTCATATCTGAGGAGGAATTTAAAAAAATCCACCAACTGCTAAGTCATGCTAGAGAGGCACTAATTCAACAGGAAATAATTAGTGTCTCTGTGACAACAGTAGGATATCAGATTAAAATGTGATATAAAAGCCTGCCACTCAGTCTAAGTAAAAGCTAGAAAGGTTTTGTTGTTACTGCATTATACAAAAATTCATTAACCCAATGCCTTGGAAAAATCTTATTACTTTGAAATAAAAAAGGAAGGAGCAATAGAGTGGGGCTTGCATGGGCTCTATTTGGGAAACATCAGCCAAGCAGAAGATGTGCATGGTATGGGACTGAAAAGAAAAAGAGAGGAAAGTCAAAAAGGAGGAGGAAGGCTAGTATTTAGTACTGCCCAAAATACATGCCACACCGCAGACTCAAAAGAGGAAAGGGCTGTACAGCTGAACCAGTACAGACATAAAATCCAAGGTCCAAGCAGATCAAATCTCTTGCCAAGTTTGTATTTGTCCTTCAAATGGAAGCTGGTCATACAAAGCATATAATGCAGCAACAAAAACTAGGCCAACAAGCAAAGTCTGAAACAGTAAGAACAGAATGCTTCCATTCTTGACTACTTCCCATGTGAATTGCTAAACAAAATACAAGAGTGATCTCTAAACAAGTTGCTACTTCAGGGGATAACTAGTCTTGGGACACAGACAGGCTTCCTGACCTGGATTAACTCCACTCTTCAGGAAAATGCAGCCAAACAGCTTCCCAACCCCCTTGCTTCCAAGCCCTACAGTCCTCCCCTCTTCAGCCTCTCTCAAACCCACACAACTCCACCAGGAGCCAACTCAACTCTCCAACCCAGCACAAACTCACCAGCCTCCCTTTTTTGGGTTAGTTGTCTGCCAGGTTAGCTAACAGCACCGGCACCAAGCTGAATTCTGGAGCTAATGAAAGGCAAGCAGCAAGACCAATTATTACCTTTCTTGTAATGCATTCCTTATCATCTTCTCCAAGGCCTCTATCAAGGCTGCACTCAGGTGGGAGGGATGATAATTATAAAATACTGGTTCAAGGCCAAAATCCCTACTTGCAGTGCACTAGTGCATTTCCAGGTACCAGCTAAGCAGCAGGATTGTTTCAATCTGATCCACATCCTCCTTCCCTTCGTGTCTCCATAGTTCAGTTTGCACCATGAGCTCTTAGTTCAAAAATCTGCAGAGGACAGATTGTCTTTTTTTTTTTTTCCCTTTAAACAGATCAAAACATTTAACCCATGCCCTGTTCAACTCATTTAACTCCTGCTCAGTTCAACTAACAGAGCAAGGAAGTCAATGCCAGCCTGCTCTGCTTTCAGCCCCTCAACTCTGTCACGAAAGCAGGCTACGGAAAGGTCAGCATTTACCAAGAATGTTAACCTAACAAGACTGTCATCTTATTAAGCCAACAATCCCTACCTACCAACAGCAAAAACACCTCCCTACATAGTTGTCCCTGTTAAGGGGGAAAAACCTCACATTTTACCAAGTTTAAAGCTGCCTGAGTGCATGCAGAGCTTGGATCCACTCTGCTGAAATCCTTCTGCTGATTAGCACCATCACCACACAGCTAATTTCAACTTGACACAATTATTTCATCAACCACAAACTTCAGCTACAGACAACAGGACAGAGCAAATGAAAGAGACTTTATGAAACACCTCACAAATTTAAGATAGAGCCCTAATAAGCTGACATGTGGATGACACTTAGGACTGTATTACTTCCTCTTTGTCAGGTTCAAAGTAACTAGCTTTCATTATTATTTTTGGGCTACTTTCATGCTCCACTTTGAAGGTGCCTTGGGCAAGACCTTGCCTCAAAATGAAACAGGAAAAAAGCATGTCTCATTTTCCCTACATTGTCCACACTAATCAGAAAACACACACTTGTTTCTCATCTAGAGGTAGTAATTACAATACCAGCCTAGGGTATCATGGTCCTAGTATATCACCTTCTATCTCAGATGTCACAAGCAGATTGTAAACCTAAACAAATGCACTCAGAGAGAAGAGAAATTCTGTGCTTCAAAACAAAAAAACCCACAAGCAGTGCCAAACTGGTTACTCACAGAGCACCACACTGAAGGCTACTGCAATTTAAGTACAATATCATCAGGAAAAACTTGACAAATCCAATGAAACTTAACAGGTTTCAGATGCACACTGGTATCACAAAGGTAAATATTCACTTCATAGCTGGAGGTTAACATCCTTCAACTAGAAACAGGGATGACTTGGCTAACTCACATCCATTAAAATCACTGTATAACAGAGCACCTAAAAAATCTGAATGATATCAGAGTTGATATGCCAGTTAAAATCTGCAACAGAAATAGAGCTGAGCACATCAAGATAACACTCTGCAGAAAACCAAGAAAACAGAGCATAGGGCAAGTAGGCTTGGATAATTAAAACATCACAGTACACAAATACTCAAAGCTGGCAAGATAGAGAAAAGAACACAAAACCTCCTTTCAATTAAACAATTAATAAAGCAGGGAGTTAGCTCAGAAACAAGAGGATTTAGGTCCTGAAACTTTCGTAAGACTTCAGCAAGCTGAGATTAAACCAAAATCACCCCAACCCAAGTAAGACTTCACACTAGACACACTGACTTACAGTCAAAGGCAGCAGCAGCATCAGTTTTGGGCATCTCAAATTGTGGAACAGCTCTAAATGCTTCCCTACAGTCCTGCCTACCAGTAGGGGACACACACCCCCACCCCCTGTGATGACAAAAACAGGGCAGAAGACACTTGGGGAGCACACAGTTGAAGTGATGTTTCCAACAGGAGGCACCTCTCTGCTCCACCAGCGAATGGGAGCAGGTAACAGTCATCCTACCTGAGGGGCAGGCTGCCACAGCCCAACAGGCAAGAGTTCAACTGGACACACAAATAACATGTTTGCTGCTGCAGAGCAGAGAGAAATGCCTGAAGTATGCTATAAACCCAGAAAAGCCAAACTTATGTTCAGTTGCTCTTGCTTTAGTTCTTCTTTTCCTATGTTCCTGAAGTTAGGACAGGATCATGGAAGTCTCTGATCCTAAAAGACACCTATCCTGATTCCCTAGTTTGCCCTCTGACTGGTGAGCCTCACGTTTTACAGAAACAGAAGCACAAAACACTGCTATTTCCACCCAAAACAGCGACGGGTGCAGCAGCCGGTGTGAACAGCCCTGCTCGCCTTCAGGCACACGACTTTAAGCGACATCTGGGCTGGTAACGAACAAGCACTCATTACCCCTTAGCTCGGTCCAGAGGGGAGCCGACCCCCAAGCTCCACCCGCAAAGCAGACACCCGAGCACGCACCCAGCAGCGGCAAGAACCGGCTCCGAGGCCGCAGGACAACACAGCGGTCCAGCACCACCAGCAAGGCCCGGCAGACCCCACGTCCGAGGCTGGCCCTAGGGGTGGCCTCCTCGCACGGGCCTGGCAGGCCAGGGGGAGGCAGTGCGCAGGGGTCAAGGCCCCACCGGAGGGCCCAGGACTGGGGCCGGTGTAACGAGGAGCAGACCCCGCTGGGTTGGGGGGGGCGGGAAAACGGCGATCTCACTGCCCGCAACAGCGGGAGTCCCCTTAGGGCCGGGAAGCGTAGGGTAACGTCGCTTGGCAGTGGAAGCCCCCTCAGATTTTTGGGGCACACGGGACACGGACCCAGTTATTTAGCAACGGAGCCCACCACCGTGGGAGTGGCGAAGAGACGAGAGCCCCCCGCCGGACCGCGGTGCTGCGTCTACCTTGTAGACGTCGCCGTAGGTGCCGCTGCCGATGCGCTGGATGAGCTCGAAGTCCTCCTGCGGGTTGCGCCGAGACAGGTCACACACCCGCCCGCCACCTCCGCCGCTCATGGTGCCGGGGGAAGGCCCCGCTCAGGCCGCGACCCCCCGGACCGGAGGTGGAGGATGGGGCGGGAAGGGGTGGGGGGAAAGGGAAGCCGACAGCGGAACGCTCACCACCTCCCCCCAGCCCGCTCCGGCAACATGGCGCCGCGTCTGCCGCAGCACGCAGGCGCAAGGGGCGCGGGCCCACCTCCCTCCCCCGGCCGCCGCCATCACGCCTGCGCGGGCCGGCAGAAGGCGGGACAGTCCTTTCCGCTCATGCTCCGTTTGGAGGGGCCGGGTCTGGTGAGGACCGGTAGGTAAGAGCTTAAAAAAACCAGCTGTCTTTATTTACTAAAGGGGAGATCCCGGTGAACGTACATCGGGGTTGGCTTTTCGGGTTCCAGCTGCACACAGAGGGGCTGAACTCGGGGTGGGGGGAGCTCCATCTACCTGTGCCGATGAGGTTGTCGAGGCGTGAATCGATGCTCAGGAGGCTTAGAGGCTTACCTGTCCCCTTGCCTCCCCAAGGGTTTGCAAACACCAGCTTGAAAACTCGCGTTCTGGTGTCGCTATAGAAGGTCCGACAAAAGACATGGCAGAAGCTGATGACAGAAGCCATGTGCTAAACAATTATGGCAGAACCTGTCTGCGTGGAAACTCCCTGCCATTTAGAAACTGGAGCGTTTCTAGCCCTCCAAGTTACTTTAAACGCTAGAAAAAGATAGCAAACAATGAGTGTATCACCCTGTGTCTACATAAAACTGCTGCACCCACATCCCGAAGCTGCATGACTATGATTACAACTATGATTATATGATCATGTCTCTGTCCCCGTTTTTGTGTTTCATGGCTCCGCTGTCCTCTCTCCACACCGGTGTCCTGCTCTCCTCAGCCTCCTCTTTTGTGTCTGGCTGTCCCCCGCTTCTTCTCTACATCCCTCTGTCCTTCTTCCTGCTTTTCCCTTTTCTCCCTCAGTCCTGCTGCATTTAGGCACTGAGCCTTGTAGCCATCTTACTGCTAAGACTTCTTATGTGCATTAATGGGTACACTTTTCCTGCCTCCTCTATCCTCCTGAATGTGTTTGCAGCACCTGGGTGCAGAGTTGGTGGTTGTGCACAGGTGCAGGGGACAGGGTGATGTGTTCATGGCCGTTATTCGTGATGGGCTTCAGCTGGGGCTGGAGCAGCCCCAGGTGTGGCTAGTGAGGCTAGCGATGGGCTGGCCCTGTTGTGGGAGGGCTTTGGCTGTGAGGGAGCTGAGGAGTATCCAAGGGAATCCTGCGGGGAGGTACATCCAGCAACGAACAGCCAATTCCTGCAGGGAGGCAGGATGTCTCCAAGCTGTTCCCGGCAAAGTGGTCACTGGCGTGCAGCACTGGCAGCTCGGTGCCTCCGTCGATGACATGCCTGAGTCTCCATGTATCAATGAAGCCTCGGGGATGAGGAGCAGCAAAACGTCCTCCACTGTGTGCTGCTGAGTGGTGGCACTGTGGAGGAGGAAGGAACAGAGAGAGAAACATCCAGATGGTAAAGGTCTCCTGTCTGTGGTGAGTCCCATGTTGATCTGATGCATGTCCTGGTCCATCTCTGCTTCCCCGCCCAGGCATTTTTACTCCTCTGCCTTGTCCCCTTTTGCTTTTTAAGTTTTCTATGTCTAGTTTTATCAAGCTGTCTGTCCTTGTGTTTAGTTCTGTCTTCTTTGTCATATACCCAGTTGCTTTTGCAATTTTTCTTTCATGCACTTGCACCCCTCTTTTCCCCCCAGAACCATTCTTGAGTCCATATCTGCTCCCCAGGTTGATCTTTCTCTTCTCTCTTCCATTCAGTACTCCTCTGCTCAGTCTCCTGAGGACACCAGTACTTTGTACAATTCCCTTTTGAGCTCATTGCATCCCCAAGATTTCTTTGATCTCTCTGGCCCCTTTAGGACCTTTGCAATCCCTGTGACAGTGCCTCTGATTCTCTCTAAACCTTTTCTGAGGCCCTCTTTGTGTTTCAATCGTGAGATTCTGTTTAGTACCTGATACCCAAAGATATCTGTGGTTGGTTCAGTTCTCTTGTGCTTTTCAGAAAGGGGGATAGATTTCAGCTACTTTTATCAACGCATCCCCCATGGTTGTATCTCCCACCCCTTTTTTTGGTCTATACACTTTTCCTGGTCTCCCATCCTCTTTTTGACCTTCCACTGCCTTCAACCCTCTATGTTTTTATGGCCTCTCAGCCCCTTTCCCCTAATTTCCCTCCCCCCCAGCTTCTCACCCCCTTTTCCCCTCCCAGTGACTTTTCCTCTGCACTAGTTTCCCATCCTCCCACCACTTCTAGACCTCCCACCTGCTCTTCATCTGCAATTTTACTCTCCCCTCCCACCCGCATTTCACCTGAGGTGTTTTTGTGTGTGTTTTGCAGTTTAGTTTTGTTATTGCTCCTTAGCTGTAGCTTAGGTGATCGTTCGGCCACTGTAGCATGGAGTTCCTAACGCATGGAACGTCCGTATCTCGTAGGACGCCTTCCGGGGCCATGGTATCTGCTGCCACCGTGTGTCCACCTCGGGGTACTGCGGCCGGGAGCGCCACAGCTGCAGTGTGGGCTGGCGGCACGAGGAGGCGAGGGCGGGAAGGAGGGCGCGAGAGGCTTCAGCGCGAGCCCGGCGAGGCCTCGGGGCCTGCTGGAAGGTATAGCCCAGGGCCGCTGGTGGGCTCGGAGAAGCGTTGGCACCTACCTTCCTGGGGAGGACTCACTGAACATCCTCGGTTTTGCAGCTGAGGCTCTCATGTCCTTACAGGCTAGAGGTAAAAGGAAAGGTGGGAGCCTCAGGTTTATTGGGGCTATGAAAAAGGGTGATGACTACCAAGGGGAAGGTGGCGGTGGCCTCGCGTCGCCTCACGGCCTCTCACCCCCTTTTGGCCTCCTCCTTGTATTTGTTTTCCCACCCCATATAGGCATTTATTCTTTTATCACTTCTCAGCCCCTTTTGACCTCACATCCCTTTTAAGTCTCCACTTTTAACCCAGTCTCCCACCCCATTTTGGCCACCTACCCCCAAATATCCTCCCACTTACTTTTAAGCTCCTACCTCCTTTTGCTTTCCACTTTTTTCCCAGTGTCCCACTCCTCATTTGGGCTCTCACCCACTTTTGGTTTCCCATTGTTTCCAACACTTCACCCCTTTTTTGTCTCCAGTGTTTTCCTGGCATCCCACCCCTATTTTTGCCTCCCACCCCCCTTTTCATCTGCTTTTCCCCTGCCTCTTACTCTCTCCTGTTTGGCCTCCCATTCTTTCCCATGCTCCATGCTCTTTTTTTTTTTTTTTTGTCTCCCACTCCCTTTTTGAACTTCCACTGCCTTCAACCCTCCATGTTTCTATGGTCTCTCATCCCCTTCTGGCCTTCCACCCCCTTTTTTTCACCTCATCTTTTTTCCCCCCAACCTCTCACCTCCTTTTTCCCCTCACACGGCCTTTTCTTCTGCACTGACTACCCCTCCTCCTACTCCCTTTTAATCTCCCACCAATTCTAGACCTCCCACCTGCTCTTCATCTGCAATTTTACCCTCTCCTCCCACCTGCTTTTCACCTGCTTGTTTTTCCTACTCTTGCACCACCTTGTGGCTTCCCACCCCCTTTTCACTTGAATTTTTTTTCCCCCAACGTTTCACCCCTTGTTTTCTTCCTAATGCCTTGAAGGAAGGAGAAATGGTACAAGGAAGGATTGGAAAGAGGGAGGGAAATAAGTAAGGGAAGGATGCTGGTTAGGATGCATGAAGGAAGGGAAGAGGGAGGGAGGGAGGCAGGCTCTGCTTGGGATAATATGGTACATCCACAAAATCACGAAAGGAAATGGCACTCAGTTATTCCCAAGGAAACTGGTCTCCCAACAGGGCAGTGTTAAGCACAGGGCTTTTTGTACCACTTTTTCTTTCTTCTAGGTAGAAATAAGCTGTAGAGAAGGCTGACATGAAGAATCACGAAGCAAGAACCTAATGGCCAAATCTTGTACTCTGAGCAGGAGTCACTTTGACTTTCATATACTGTCCTGTCATGCTAAACGACTGCAAAACTGCCAAATAACAAAACCCCATGCGCTGCCATCCACTCACACCAAAATCCTGGCTCAGCAGAAGGCCTCTGCACACTGCCCTGGGGACATCACTATGGGACAAAGCTCTCCCCCCAGCACAGCCACGAAAGGCTTTGAACTCAGCCTTCGAAACTGCAAAGCGCTCGTTTTGTTGTCCGTGGATAATGCTTTAATCCGCCGAGCGAAAGCTGGACGTTGCTCTCTGTTGTTGTGGCCGTACACAATCACCACACTCAAAAAGCAAAGGGCCCTCGCCCCTCCCGTACCCACTGCTCCTCCGAACTGCTGACACCCGGACGGGCAGCCCCAAGGCGGGGCCATTGCCATTTATTTAGTTCCCTGCTGCAGATGATGCCTTTAGTGCCACAAACCGCCCTGGAGACAAGTCCTAATCGTCTGGGGGGGTGATTATGTTCAGTTCTTCCTCCCCAAACCCCCCAGACATAATTCAGATCCAAACTGGAGAGACAGGCCGGCACGCAAGAGGGGACCCCGGCACCGCACAGTCCCCCTGAAGCCATGTACAGGAGCAGCTTCCTCCGTGAGGTGCGCAAGGAGAAGTATGAACGATCGGATGCCTACGATGAGCTGCGAGGCTCCCCTGAATTCGACAGTTTGGCCCAAGCCCGGGGCCTGGAGAACCTCCAGGAGCTCAACGAGCGCTTTGCCAGCTACATCAACCGGGCACGCGTTTTGGAGCAGCGCAACACCATCCTGCGCAAGCAATTGGAGACCTTCCAGCGCATGGATGAGCTGGTGGGCTTGGACGAAGCCTTCGCCGGGCAGATCGAGTTCAATCGGCAGCGAATGCGGGAGCTGGCCTCTGACCGAGCCAAGCTGGAGCGGGAAGAGAAGGATGCCCAGCGCATGCTCGATGAGTATCGCAACAAGTAAGGCTTGCGAGCAGAGGAAGAGAGGTGGTGGTGGTTCCGTAGGTCAGCTTTGTAGTAAGGATGGGTTGGGTGTCTCTGGTTGCTTCTTGGGTGTGGGTAATTGTAAATGAAGTGTTCTTGGGCTTTCTGTGGAAAAAGCAGTAGCAAATGTGTGGCAGTTCCATTGTTTTCTGCTACAGAAGTTGAGGACAAGAAGTTAGTCGATTCTGCTATTACTCTCAACATCTGGAAAGAAACCAAAAAAGAATTAATAAATAAGAATAATTATTAACAATTATTAATAATTGATGTTATGGGGAAACACCCAGAGAAGCTGTGCTTTTTGAAAGTGAGATTTAGGGCCTGTTACAGGAGTAGTTAGTGACTGCTTAGAAAAAATGGATGTTGCATTGTCATGCAGTCATAGTCCTGGGATGTTCACTCAGCAGCTGAAAACAAAAATGAAAAGGAAACTTGGACTTTATCCAAGCCAGCACCACTGCAATTTAAAAATAAAAGATACACAGGGCTATTAACAATGGAAGGCCAGTGGCTGCTTTTTAACCAAATTGCCTTCAGTTTACAGCAAGAAGTGAATTTTGGGTTTATGTTTTTCTCTTGGGAGCTGCTGAGTATGACCTGAAGACAGATATAGAAATTGGCTGGGTTTTGAGTTGCAGATGGTAAAACAAGGCCAGTGCTCTGACACTGTGTCCTCTGCCTTCTCACCCTGCTTCTAGCTCAAAGCCATCCTGACAGCTGTGATTTCAGCTACTTAAACTTGTAAATAAAGCTTTCTAAACAAAATATAGGAGAAATAATCTTCTGTGCCACGTTAGGACCTTGCCATGCTACTGCAACCAGGGCTGAAAACCTGCTCTCTTACCTGGTTCTGTGCTCAGTCAGCAGCAGGCAGTGTGACTTTCTTGCTTCATTCAGAAACACAAAGCATCTACTTTTGGCACACTGGGGTTAACAAAATTCCTTAGAGCAGAGCATCGTGTACCAATCAATTGACAAATGTCTGTGTCCTTCACTAATGCAGAGCTTTAGGTCTTACAGCCCAATCTTTTACTCAAATTTCAAGTTTGGGAAATAGATTTATATCTATAAGTAAACCTTTTAAAGCTACATTTTTAGAAGCAGACCTTTTAAGGCTATGTTTAAACACAGCAGGGCCTGGGAATACTGGATCTGTACAATTAAACATGCATGAACCATTGAAAAGTAGATGTTGCTTTAAAATTTATTTTTAAATCCTCTGTAGTCACATTCATAGCTTTTCACATTAACATGAATAATTCAGACTCTACCAGTGGAGAATTCTTTTTCTTGAAGCTGCAAAAAAAGCATCACTAGGAGCTATTTGGAAGCATCTCATAAAAAGACTAATTATGCTAATTTTATTGAGCATCATTATTATAGCAATGTTGCATCTGCCTGTGGGAAAGGACTTTTTCTCTTTCCATGATATTAGGAAATAGGCTGAACCCCAAATTTTAGCAGCCTTGACTGAACAGGATTAATTAACTTCAGAAATTAAAAGTCTTGCTACTTGATTATTTCATTTAAAACTCATTCACTGCTAATCTTATGGGGTCTGCATGCAGTATGATTCCCTGGAAGTTGTTAGATGTGGATCCTGGCACTGTGCACCCCAAGCTACACTGCATGGTGATGATCTGATGAGCTGACACCCTTTGGGGCCATAATGGAGACCCAACACCAGCGAGAAAACAAAAAAAAAAAGTAGGAAAACATGATAGCTGGGATATGAGGAGCAGCAGGTTATCCATCAGCAAAGCCATCTTCAAGCTTCTGCACTGCTGCTGCTTCACTGGTGATAAGGGAGAGCTTTATCCTGCTGCAGTAGCAGGTGAGGACATCCTGCCTGCCCTCCACCCCCTTCTCAGACTGCAAAAATCTTGCCCTGTGGCATATCCTAGCTTTCAGGGTATAAACCACAAGCATTATTGGCCTGTCTGTCATCTTTGCAGGACAAGCATTTTGCAGTTTGTGCTCTCTTTGGCACCCAAATTACTGCTCTCTGTTGCGAAAAAGCTAGTGAAGTGCCTTAGGGAAACTGAAAAGGAGAAATTGATAGAAAAGTTTAGCCTCTGCTTGTGGCAAGCCAAGAGGTTTCATACAGTGCTGGAAGAGTTCAGTAGGGTTCAACAGAGAGGCAGCATTTCTCTTCATGTTAAAAGCACAGGGCTGACACCAAATTGAGCATCTGACCGTTGAGCATTGTGAGGATGTATTGTGGCTGTTTTTCCCTTGGAGGGGAGCCAACCCTTGCACATCAGCAGAGGCAGGGCCAGAAAAAAAATAGGCCTTGCACTGCCCTCATCTTTCAAGAGCAAGAAGAGCCTGTCTGTCAGCTGGGGGTGGGAAAAGAGATTTGCAATGCTGCTGGAGCTGTGTTTTACAGATGAAGAAACAAGATGACTTCACTCCTGCACACCTGATGCTCCCAGCAGGCCAGTGGCCCAAGCTGTGGTGGGACTCAAGGGGCTTTACAAATACCTGTAAATCTGTTAGTGTCCCAAGGGAGAGCTGCTCAGCCAAGAGAGGTGAGGTGATGGGAACCTTTAATGCTCTGATCTGCTTTGAGTGAGCCTGGCAGTGTCCTCGAAGCAGATGAACCTCATGGCTCCTAAGGTCCAGGAAAGGCTGACCAGTAACCATCTAAGAGAAACTTGATCTCTTCTCAGCATGTCCAGCTAGTTACTTGAACACTGAAATCAGATGTGAAGCATAAGAGGGCTGCAATTTACCAGCCACTACTCTTACATAGACACACTTCAGAAGGCACAGAGGCATCCTGAGGTCTCAAGCATTTCTAAGAATTTCTAAGACCTTTTTGCACTGAGCTTCTGAAGTAGATTGGACGTCACTTAAAAGCAATTCCCTTTCAGAGGATAATCACACAGTATTCTCTCAAGGCTGACAAGTGGATTTATGAGTGTGCGATAGAGCAGGTCTTTGCATTATTTGAGAGGAAAGGAAAATGTAGCTGAGTATTTCAGTCATTGAAGGAGTTTTTGAGTGAGGATCTAGCAGCTTGGTAGGTTTGAGCAGGTCTGAACAACACCAGGGCTGAGATTTAGACCCTGACTCTAGTGGATGGCTGTATATTACTAGGAATATAAGTCCTTTTGTTGTAGCTGTATATTTGATTTCACAAGCTGCCACAATCTGCTTCATACTCAGTTGTCAGAAAGTATCCAAGCTAACAAAGTGTTTATTGTCAACTGCACACAAATGTTACAAGATTGCTAGAAGACTGGGTGGAGGCAAGCTGCTTAATAAGCAACAGAAACAAAGGCAGTCTTGCTTTTGAAGCTGAATATTCTTGGTTGTATCCTTGGAAGTGAACCTGGTGTTACTATAATTTGGCAAAAGGCATTATTTTAGTTTTGTCAGAAAATAGCACTTCAGCTGAGGAGGCCCAGCCATCTGTAGGAGTGGTAATGAAAAAAAAACCCTCAGCATTTTCACTTCTTTCCTTACTGTTCATGGTAAGAATTGAAAATGGACCAGAGACCAACCCTCCTAATGTTATAGGATTTCTAAAAGAGGGAAAGTTGAGAAACCAGAGCACCTAGCTGAGTCCATTTCTTTGTTCTGCCAACTTCTTCCATTGTGGTTCTGGTCAGTTCACAAATGACCCCATCTCTTCAGCTTTCCAAGACACAAGTCTTGCCCTTTAGGAGATAAAAAGAAAGAACCAAGGATGACACAATCATTAGAACTTAATCCTTGATGTGTCAGTCCAGGAACTGACAAGATCCCTGTTGACTAGAGAAAGTCCCTTAGATGTCTCCAGAGTATCTGGGCTGAATCAATGATTTCAGGAGACAGGCAAGGGTTTATGTTCAATTCTGGATTACAGCCATCTTCATACTTGTGTTGATGCCCATAGCTTGTACTTCAAGGGAAGGATGTTCACCACCAGAGGCGATTTGTCCCCAACCACAAGGGTTTCTTGTAGAAAGTAAGAAAAGGACAGCTTTTTATATCGCAATTATTTTAGGGAAAGCAAAAGGATAAATAGGAAGAGACAATATTTACCTTGGCACTGGTAGCAGGTGGAGTTTGATGAGCTGTTCAGTACTGGTGGCAAAATCTTATTGCCTTGTACTGTAACCCTATGTCCTTTTAAAACATTTCATATATAGTTTATTGAGGGAAAAGAATAAACAACAAATAATCAACAGTTAAGAAGTTTTGTATTCTGCAGTTAAAAGGATTTCCTAGAAGGGAATTCCATCTAACATGCAAACACTGACCCCTAATTCTTAAAGAATACATGCCATTTCCTCAGCTGAAAGGTAAACACAACATAGATCTGTTGTTCATAGATATGTGAAACCAGATATATATTTGTTTCATATATATGTGAAACCATATATATATATTTTATATATGTGAAGCATATATTGGACATGATAGTGCAGGGACAATGCAGTTTGCAGACGGATGAGCCATTGAACTTCATCTCCTGTGTTCTGTTTGCAGGTATAGAAATGAACGTGAGTATCAGCAGCGGCTGAAAGAAACCCTCGAGCGCCTTAATAAGGTAAGCCTCCAAAATTGGCCTGAAGTCTGCTGTGTCTCAAAGCTCCTTAGATCCTTGCAAGGATATGGTCAGCCCTTCCTAGGAGAGACCCTCAACTTTGTTTTAGGTGTTCAGATGAAAGAGAAGCCACAGACCCCTCCCCGATTTGTTCCTTTCACAGGGAAACATGAGGAATGTTTATGTAGAGCTGCATTTTCCTGAACTAATGCCATGGGAAGAGAAATAATAATAACAATAATAATAAGGCTCAGAGAGAAGATGAACGTTTACTAATGTATATTCATCCTCTGTTGCTACTAGCTTTCATCTGAGTGAAGAAAGTTACATTATGTCTTTCCCTGGTTTTGTCACAGCTTATCCTTCATCTTCTCTATTAGGAAACAATTACAGGTGGATTAAGTAGAGGTTTCATTTCCCTGCTACAAATGGCAGGAGCTGTTCTGCTTGAGCAGGGCCATGTCAGTGACATGTTTTATTTTTTTTAAATGTGCATTTTTAGCACTTCCATCTCCAATGAGCTCTAGATACCCTACCTTAGTGCTATTTTCTAGTATGTTCCAGGGCTCCTAGACACCCTGCAAACTCCTAAAAATATATATATATGGAGGCATGTATTTTGTAAGGGGTACCTGGAGGTGGTGAGTCCATCTTCACAGTTGCTCTCAGCCAATCTGTGGCTAAAAGGTGAATCGTTTTGGCAACCCCAGGCACAGCAGACAAGATCTTGAGCTGTAGGAGGTGTTTTTCTGCCAGGCTCTATCTGGGCTGCCCCTGTTGCAGCAGCTCTTTTTCTTGGGGCACCAAATGCTGGATGGAACACAGCTGAATTTCTGTGCAGTACCCAAGATGTAGCCTGAAACCTGTGTGTGCAGCTGCAAACTCATGCCTTTTCAGTTTGGAAAATCAGCAAACTGGTTCTGGAGAGATCTAAGGGATTTCTCTTCCAGGGTAAATTAAAATGTTGCTTCAGCACATGGATCAACGTTCTGGAATTGGCACCTAAAGCAGAAAGGTTTTTCAGGAGCTGAGTGAACAGCAAATACTGCAAAGCTCAGAAGAAAATGTGTAGGCACTTCACTGTTCTGACATAGAGCATGATCAATGAAGCTGGTCTCTCTGAAAGCAGAGAATAAAAGCAGAAGTGTTTTTCCCTTTTGAAGGAACATTTGGAAAACCAAACACTGCTTTTGCTTATTACACGCAGAAATATTTGCTTATTGGTATTATCTAGGGGGCTGGAGCCCTTTTTTGGCTCTCCCCCAAGCCTCCCAACATAACTATTGTCCTGCTGATCTTCCTTTCAATAGGAAGGCAGAGGAGTGCAGAAAAGCAGCAGCATTCCTGATGACTGGCTCCGAATGTGCTGGTCTGAATGTGTCTGAATCAGCCACATTCTCACAAAGCAGAGGGACCACTGGAGAGGTCTCTGGCTGGGAGGCTCAGCAGCATAATGAGACAGCTAACATCTACACATTTTTGGAATAGCATGTGCTGTGCATGTGCAAAAAAGAAAAATCCCTTTCTGCCAGTCACATGCTGCACCCATAGCTTTCAGTGGTTTATTGCAAGCCACCATCCATTCAGTGAGACAGTTTTACAGCTGGTAATGAATGGCACCTGTAAAAATATATCTATTTTTTTAAATTACATTTTGAGTTAAATGCAGGCATCAAGACTTTCTTGAGGCAAAGTGCAAAATGCCAGACCTCCAAGTTTTCTAGAGTTGCAAGGAGGATTTAGCTGACAACTTTCAAGATATTTTCTGAAAAGTGGTATTTTACAGTATTAGTTAGTGATAAACCTAACCAAGAAGGTATGCATTAAGTAGGAAAATAAAGCTGTTGCCTTCACACTTATGTATTTGTAAAATATATTGCCAAGTTCCATAGAAATTATTCTACATTCAAAGACTTGTATTAAATAACATACCATAGGAAAACTCTAAATTAGACCTTTGAACAGAAATGGAGATTTCACTAATTTAAATACCAGTGCCACTCTTACCTGTGTACCTTGAGATCATGATTACTGGTCATACACCTTGTCCTCTGAATTAACTGAACATTATGAACTTTCCTGCTCACAAATTCAATGTATTCAAAACTTCTGCATCAGGGTGTTGCTGTTTTCTTGGGGTTTGTTCGTTGGGGTTTTTTCCCTCCTCCTCTGGACTTGCTCTTCTCTCGTTTTTATTTCCAGAAATGGCTGCAAACTGACAAACATTTGTGGTGTTTGAGAACACACCAGAGAGAATGAAAATACTTTGGACCATCCTGTTTGGGTTTTGGGGGTTTTTTAATGTTTTTAAGGACTTCTTAACTGAGGATGTTAAAAAGGCATCAGGATACCTCAGGTCCAGTCATAAACAGATGATATCAGCAGACTAAGGCACTGATTTCTCTAGTGTTTAAGATTTATGCACCACTTCAAGCTTTTAGTGTCAAAGACTGGTATTTCGTAGGATCTATTACTTGGCTCCTAGAGTTCATAAAGCATATGGTAAATGTATTTTGACAGTGCCAGTGTCAAACTGTATCATAACTTGTATCTGTGCAGAAAAGCAGCATGCACAACAGGAGAAAACAATGAATAAGATGCTTTTTGTTTGTTGCTTTCATCATACTTTTGTTTCTCCCAGTAGGCTTCAATTCTCCACTCAAATGATGGCTGTGTGGCTGCTGTGGGTTTGGCACTCCAGCCACATGTGCTGACTGTCTCTGCCTTGCAGGAAGCTGATAAAGCACTGCTCTGCAACCTGGAGCTGCAGATCGAGTCCCAGTTCCTGCAGGATGATATTAATGCCACAAAGGACAGATACAAGAAGGTAACTGGCTGAATTTATCATCTTCTTTAGCTCTTCCTTCTGGAGATATGTGAAGCCTTGCTCTTCTCCGTTTTCTGTTCCACTGGCAACTTAAAGTAAATGCCATTTGTATTTTGGTGGGTAAATATCACTATGTTTTCAGTGGGTGCAGCAGCTGCAGTGTGGAGATCAAGCCCAGCAGTTGGATAGCTGCAAGCATCCACATTGCCTCCCTCAGGGTCCAGTGCCTACAGCTGTAGCAATGTCTTGAATTTTTTGACCTGGTACTGCAATTCAACCAAATGTGGTTGTCAAACTGTGTTGTATTTCATGTTAAGAAGCTATTGCTTTCATCAGAGGGAGATATCCAATATTCTGGGCCGCAGCATTCCAGTTAACCAGCAGACATAAGCCTGTGGCCGTATGATTACACTGCAACCAACTTTAACACACGCAGCCCCCTTCTCCTACCTGGAGGAGCTGTGAGGCTTGGGGTCAGGCCACTCTCCCATCTTGGCTGCCTTTAAAAGAAGCAGCTCATTTTTTCTGGACAATATGCAAGGGTATTTGTGGTTCTCATTTTGAAAATCTCCTGTGAAATTGGAAATCATGGAATCTTTTCATTAAGACTATGAATGTTACTGTCACTTAGCCAAATGCCTGTAATGTGTACTCAGCATGATGAAACTGTTAGCACACATGCACTCAAAATCAGGTCTAAACCCACGTTCCAAAAGCAAGCCTGGACAAACACACACTGGACTTTTACATGCTGAAAGAAGCAGAGACCTAGGAATAAGCCCCAGAAGTGGAACACATTGAAGGGAGCACCTTGCTATGGCATTTTCTGATGAAAATGTGTTTTACTTCACCACAGAACCTTATGGAAATCCAGACCTACGTCAATGTTTTGCAGCAGATCATCCAGACAACCCCTCGCGTGTCCCCTATAACCACTGGTATATGTGAGGTAAGCACTGCTGTCTGTAAATACATGCTGCCCTAAGTAGGAGAGAGAGAATGTCTGTTCCTAAAGCATCCCAGATCCTCTAACTCCCACTCCAAGCTTATATGAAAACAGCAACAACTATAAGTATTGAATGGGAGGAAAAAACTAACTGTAGCTTTGGAAAGAGGAATTGTTCAGGATCAATGGAAGGGAATTATCTCTGAGAGACCACGTTGGTTAGGTACATTCCAGCATATGGATTAGCCCCAAAAATGGCTAGGTCAAAGGTGGTTGAAGTAATTGTTCTTCTATCTGAAGAGGAGCTGGCAGAATATATGAATATTTATAGATAAAGAAAATCTTGTCCTGAAGGGGTGAAAAGAGGTGGAAATTTGTAAATCAAATTAATTGCTGCAAACTAGATGAAAACTTGATAACTTCTACCAATATGAGTGGCTGTGCCAAGATACATTTGTTAGATGGAAGATAGGAACAGCTGTATCTGAAGGGTCTAATTTCAACATAAGCTGTTGAAACAACATAACTACAGTCCTGCCATCTGACGTCTTTTACTCTTAAAGCCATGCCACAGGGGGTTACCTGAGGTTCAATACCCACCTATTTATTTGTCTTTTGTCATTTTCTGTTTGTCTTTACAGTTTATTTCCAGTAGTGGAATTTCTTTTGGCTCTTTTTAAAAGAGTGAAACATACTTTCCTGAACAACCCATTGTTTTCTTCCAACCAGGAAAAACTGGTAGCAGAGAGGAGGATCCCTGTTCTGCAGAGCCAGCTGGAGGAATACAAGAGCATCCTCTGCCAGCTACAGGCACAGAAATACAAACTGCAAACAGAGGTACTGCCATCTCTAGCCATAAACACAACCATGATGCTTATAAAGCCTGCTCTTTCTATGGTCACGTGGTAAAATCTGAGTGGCCTTTAACAGGGTCTCATGAAGACATTTGACTTGGAGGTGTGTTTGCCTTTTAGTTTTCCATCTTTTTCTTCATCTGCTTCATTCCCATTCTCTCAATGGTCCGCATTGTCAGGTTTTGATGGCCAGGGAGGACTGTAGGTATCATAGCCACAATGAAGCCATCTTTGCTTATCAGAGTAGCTGGTGGGAGAAGGTTTCCACATTGCAACTGGATTCCTGCAGGACAGAGTCAGCAAGAGGTCACGGGTGGAAAAAGTCACACAGGGCTGTTCTTGCTTGCTTACTGGGCTCATGGTGGCAATTGGCTCTGTGAAATATGATGGGAGACCTTCAGGGCTCTGCCCAGCCCTTTCCATCGGTGCCACATCCAATGCTGAGCTTGCTGTGAGAAGGACTGGGCAGACTCGGCCATCAAAACCGAAATAGATGTCAAGCTACTTTTGGCATCCTGCATTCATCCCTGTCACTACTAAGCACTAAGTTAACTCCTCTCCTGCACATAAACACTACCAGCACCAAAACCATCTGCTTTTTGCCAATTCCTGATTTGCAGAAAATGACTGGACAAGACTTTGACTTATTGCTTCTGCCCATCTCCCAGCCTACCGTAAATCAACTTACCTTCAGTGCCTCCAAGTGAGAGTGCAGTGCTGGGACAAGGGCAGCAGGAGAGGGAGGAGCAGTTAAAGGCTACAGTGAACAGAAACCAGACCTGAATAATTGCCAGTGGCAGGCCTGCCTCCACACAGTTTAATGTTTCTTAGTGGATAGTGGTAAAGAACCACCACCTTATGGCTCCCCAAATACAGCTTCCTTTGTGCCTCAAGTTGCCCATCCTGGGTGAGGGGAGTAATACACTCACATAAAACACCTTTTGGTGTGATTTTGGACTCCTCTGGACAGCCATAGCAGCAGCTCTTACCTTCCTGAGCATAATTTCTTTCACTAGGGCACTTGATGACAGTTCTGCCTCCAGGTCTTTTCCTTGGTCTCTTTCTCATGTCTGATGCTCTGGTATTTCTACACCAGACACATGCATTCTGGGAAAGGCAAGAATGAACATAGTGATAAGGAGATAAGGAATCAATATAGAAAAAAGGGGAGAAAATCAGCCTCCTGCTGGCAGATGGAGAGAGGCACTCTTTGGGGAATTAATCATGCTGCTTTCAAATTCATATCCCCACTTACAGTTTATCAATTCATTCATTCTCATGCCTTAAGATTAAGATTGAGTGGGGGCCAATTACATGGTTGCCTGTGAGGGTGAAGACTGGATCTGATGACTGAGGTGTCCTCCAGCTCCTTTGCTTCCCTGTTTCCTGACCTCATAACTGTGTTGCTGAGAGGTTATCAACCCCACCTCATGAACACTGATCACTAAATGGGTCTGTGGAACCTGTTGGTCCACTCATACACTGCAGTATATCCAAACTACTGCCAAGGGACTTAGCTCCTAAATTCAGGCTCTTAAAAGGTTTTTGAAAATCTTGCCTGTAACATAGAGAAATAAATCTATTGGTTAGGAATCCATTAGTCAGTTATTGTCCCATTAGCTTTTTGTGAGACCATCTCTCTATAAGCTGTTTCAAAAGGGAAAAAACCAAACCAAACCAAAAAACAACACAACAACAAAAGTGATAAAAGCCATAATAAATAGCCAAAAATAGCAGAAGAAAGTGAGAACAGAATTACACTATATCTCACCTATAACTCCTGCCCTTTATTTTTCGAAGGCACTTATTGCCATCTCCTGGTCGATGTGTTCTCCAGTGACAGGAGTTGAAGCTTTACTGCAGAGCAGTTATTTTGAACCCTAGAGTAAAAAAGCTGAGGAATTTAATGGAATAACTGAAGAAATGCAGTGAAAGTGCCACTGTGTTTCAGTAGTGCAGCCTCACACATTGTAATAAACCATGTCTTGCCTTGACTTACCCTTGAACTACGGGGATGCTGGATGCTGACTGCTTCAGAGCTGGTTCTTTCACCCACCGATTTTGTTTACCAGACAACCATGCTGGAGCAAGCGATTAAAAACACCCAGGAGAGTTATGACGATGAAATTCAGCTTTACAATGAGCAAATTGAAAACCTTAGGAAGGGGATAGAGGAGGCCGAGAGGACCTTGGAGAAGTACACAACCGACTGCCGCCAGCTGGTGATCTACCAGCAGTCCCTGGAGAATGAGCTGGAACGGTACAAACGTATCATCGAGAACGAGGACAGCCGGTAAGGCTGGGTTTCTGGACTCTCTCAAAGGGGCCAGTGATCTCTTTTATCTCCTCTGAAAAATGTATCTTTAAGGGCATTTGGTCCACCCCAAAGCTGTGGCCACTTTTACACCTTTCACTGGTAGATACCTGGGGATAGGAATCTAAATAGGTGTAAAATCTGGTCAAGCCTCTGCCAGGCAAAGGCTCAGAGCCATTTTGAACTTCTCTTTTCCATAGTCTCCTTTCCATACACTGTTCTGGAATCAGTATAGAGAGATCAGGAGCATATTAAAGCAATTTGAAAGCCCTCTCCACTGCCTGGGTGTTAGGAGAAACTTCCTGGGGCCTTACAGGCAGGTTAATGTCCTGTATAGCCAAGCACTCTTCACAGGAAATCCATTCTTCAAGCAAGGGGGGAGAAAGGGTAGAATATAAGAAAGAGAGATTTGAGTTGCGTTTAAAACCTCCGGAGGAGCACTGGCTCCCTCTAATGTCAACCATCAGTCTCACATGAGAAAGGAGCTGGGCTTCCACAGCAGTCCCTGGTTGCTGCCTGCCCAGGCAGATGCAGCAGGGCCAGACCCCTGAGCATCCAAACTGCTGCTCTGGGTTGTCCAGAAGATGCAGGGGAAGGACATTCATTAACAGTCACTCTCACACGTGGGGAACTGATATTTCATCAGTTTCTAGCATCTCATTTGGGACACTGCATTCTGGTTAGGAGAATCCAAGCAGGGGAATTCTCAGCACCCAAAATCAAACTGAGCATCTCTTGTGTATCTTTCTAGGGTGTATATCCCCCCTACAGGACAAAATACTCTCTCAAATTCTGGCAGAGCAGACTGGAAAGGCCACAGATAGAGTACCTGGTTTGGATATAGGCCAGCCTCTTAGTTTTAATTTTTAACCCTTCATACCACTGACTCCTCAAATATTCTCCAAGGAAGACTGTTCAGTTTTCCTCTTGCCCTTCAGAAGTCAGGCGTGTGCAGGTGACATTGTAACGGCTACCAAATTTCATACTTTACCAGCCAGCACGTTCAGCTCTTGCTGACCTGTAGTAGGTGTTGGACTGACTTTGCCCATCCAAAATCTTCCCATCCTTTCAAAGTGCTGTGCTAAATTACAAACCTGTTGTTGTGGGGTTTAATTACTGGTGTACTTTACCAAATGCAGCATCCCATGTCTCCTGCTCCTGTGAAGGTGCTGTGGCTGTGTCGGTTTTCCGCAGACAGAACATAGGCTCCTCTCACTCTCTGACTCCTCACCGCAGAGAAATGTATTTCTTTAACCTCCATGCTTCATTTTGTGCAATTTCACTTGCTTTTGATGGAAACGAGGGGGAGAGGTCTGACCACTGCACTTCTTCTCCGGCAGGTTAAACTCTGCTATAGCAGGAACGCCAGTCACACTCTTCACACAGATCTATAGACCTGTCCAGCCTCAAGCTTCGAGGGGAAGAGGTAAACCTGTGACATGTTTCCCTGTGTCTGTCAAGAGCAGCATCACTGTATTTTTAAGCTGTTTTTCTATTTGTCTTCCATATGAACACCAGCCTGACTTGAGGCTCACTAAGTAAATGTAATGCTTTCAGCTTACCTCAGCTGGCTTTGGGACGAGCTGTCAGAGGCCAAAGGACAAGTAAAAGAGTTTCTTTGCTAATTTCTTCTATTTACTACTTAGGCCAATCAACTGAGCAAAGGCAGAAGGCACCTGAAATTATGGAAAGAGCTGAGGGTTTTGTGCTGACTTGTGGCAAGTCGTTGGGCTACGCTTCAGTCACGTGCAGAGAGGATTAGGGCATGTTGAGTGCTGCAGGCAGGCAGAGGAGACTTCTGGGGGCCTTTTTACATCCCATGGCCTGGTTTCCTCCCAGTGGTGTTTACTCTATGTTGTATAATAGTTTGTTAGAATTAGGATACTTGGAAACCTGCTGACAAGGAAATGGGCAAGACTAAACTAGTGAGGCTGCTCTTAACAAAGAAAGGAGCTGGTTTATAGAGAGGTGCTGTAGGTACTAACATGAGATGACCTCCTGTAGCTTAAATCCAAGGCTCACTGGGGTTTTACTAACAACATTCTCACTGAGAATGGAGATAACCATCAAATGAGGGGGTTTTTGGAGTGCAGCTGTAGTTTTTCTAACTGCTCTGTGAACCATAACCATTTTAATAAAATAGGTCCATAATGCCTGAGGCCAGGTCCTCAGCAGCTGTAAACAGTTACTGTCCTGTAAGGTGTTGTTTTATATCCATGGAATATCTAGCCTCTCTCCAGCCACACCTCTGCGTCCTCCCTGCAGGGCACTTCATGTGCATTACTGTACCTGTGACATGGCACAAGACAGCTGCATTGGGGAAAGCATATTAGTGTATTTCTGTCCCTGTGTTCCTGTAATCTCCAGTACCAGCCTGCGCCTCCTCTGCTCTAGCTGACTATGCCTTGGAAATCAGTAGCCTGCCTATGCTCCTGCTGAGCTGTCTCTGGGTCTGTGGCTACTGACTGCCCAGGCAATGAGAAGCACAGCCTGTGGGCAGAGCTTCCCTCTGCACAGGCCTAGAGCTCAACAGTAGTGTTCCAGTGGTGCCAAAATGCTGCTCCTCCACCCTGCACCACTAACAGCTGCCTAGCTCTGCGCCCACCAGCCGCTGGCTGCTCCCTCCTGACACACCTCCTTGCATCTGCCCATACCCAAAATGGCTACGAGGGGGAGGGTACCTCGCTGACTCTTAGCCCCCTCAGAACACCTCCCTGGTGAACCAGTCTTCAGATACCCTTGAAGAGCTGGTGATGACACTCACCTGTCCCAGCAGGCCTGGACTGCTCAGCCAGCAACCCTGTGTTCAGCAGGAAGGTTTTAAATAGGGCATTGTTTTGTATTTTTCCTCCCTAAATCCTAGCAGGAGGTGTAAAGCCAGATAAGCTGTTTGCACTTAAGTTTGACTGCCAGGCTATGCCTCTTAACTTTGGACGGTTGGCTTCAGTCTGTACCTTAGCAGATGAGGTTTCTGGCCGAGTTAACAGAGCCAAATGCCACAATGCCTGGGAGGAAGATGCTGAGCCTGACCACAGCAGCAGGCACTGAACACTCGTGCTGAGCATTAGGACAGGCCTGATAGGTAAAGGTTTTGTGCAGCTGCCTCTTTTACACATGCTCAGTTGTCCTGTGTATGTCAGTGCTGACCTCAGATGCAAAATGGCATCTGTACATCAGCACCGTTTGTTGTTTTCTTTGATGTTTCCCTAGATATCACCCAGGCCGTGCAAGATATTGCTAGTGTGAAGCCCAGACAAAAAGCTCTAACCAAGAAAATTGCTAGGAAAAAGGAGCTGATGTCTAAAGACATAACTGATGGTCACTCACCTGAAAGAATGTATGAAAGAACTCTGGAAGGTTTTGACCAAGATCAGCTGGAGTTTGGGCATGAAGACTCAGTCACTTGTGAACCTGGGCAGGAAGGATTAGAATTTGATGACAAAGAAATGGGCCCAGAGGACGTACCTGATGGAGCCCGGATAAGTAAAGCCTTCGATAAATTGTGTAACATTGTGAGGGAGAAAATAAGAGTCCACAAAAAACCAGAGCCTAAACCTGATGCCTATCCCAAAGGGCGTTACGTGCTGGTAACAGGGGAGGAAGGCTATGAAGAACCTTGCATCTTGGCCCCCTCTATCCCAGCTGAGGGAGAGATCAGAGTTTCCACCGGCAATGGGAAAGTGATGAATGGTGGTGAGGTGGAGCCCATACCGGAACTGCCAGAACCATCAGAAGAAGAGAAAGGGGCCATTTGTGAAAGGAGAGAAGAGTTTGAACTCCAAGATAAACAGAAAGAGGAAGACAAAGAATACATGCTTGAGTGGGGTAAAAGAACAAGAGGAAAAATCGAGCAAATTACAAAGTATCCGGACATCTCTGAGCCCGAGACAGTTCCTTCTCCTGGTCTGGTAACCCCAACAGAGCCAGGAGTCCTTCGAGAGACGGAATATGACCGAGAAGACAATAAGGGGCTTTTGTTCAGGGAAGCAGGCTTGCCTGGCTCCATGAGCTATGAGAAGGTGGAGGTGGTGGAGTCCATCGAGAAGTTTTCAGACGACAGAATTCAGACGTACGAGGAGACAGCGATGATTGTGGAGACAATGATAGAGAAGACAAGCAAGAAGAAACCAGGTGACAAAGGCTCTTAAGTGACACATACCCCCTTGATAGTCAACCTGTCTGGCATAGTTATATTCAATGACTGTTTTTTTTTCTGACCGAATGATACAAGTAGTGAGATTTTTGCTGTTTGGTATGGAACAGATTGATACTTGATGGCAGTTCTGTCTGATGCAGGCTCACCTTTGGTGCAACGACCGTTAGAGTGCTCCAGGGCAACAAGTAATAGGCACATCCTATGCAACTGATTTTCATGATTAGGACAAGTTGAAAGTTATTATTATTACAGAGCTGCCTGGCTTTCCACAGCATTCAGGACAAATCTGCATATCCCTCTGCTGCTCCTGTAGCTGCCGAACGATTCTCCATCTCTCAGACACCTGCAAATGTTAACTTGTGACATCTGGTTCATTTAATAAAAGTTTTGCCTTCTACTGAAGATACCCACTGTGGGTTTTGTGTTGCCTTTACCCTTGACTAATAGTCCCTAATATGTAAATGTCAACTGATTCAGTGTGCAGGAGAATTTCCAGGAGAAGGGCCAGAAACCTGTTCAATAACCTCTTCCAAATCTCTCTCATTTACAGTCCTTGACACTTTCCCAGCTTGTCATACTTGTCTTTTTGGCTCCAAAGACAAACACACTATATTCAAAATGAGCTCTTACCACATACCTCCTCAGAATAAACTTGAAATGCCACCAAAGTGGAGGGTAACCCTTACAAAAGATACTAAAGGCACAATTTGTCCTTCACCAACAGAACTAAGATATTTATGAATGCCAACAAGCTTTTGAGCAGACTGCAGCCACTCAAACAGACGGTGTGCTTTGGTATTTTCTTGTTAAACTTATTTCCTCAGACTGTAGCATTTCACAGAGCTTCCTGCTGCCACAGGATCCTTTCGCAGCCCAGTCACCTGCAGCCCCACGGAGCACCACGGGGTGGGGTTGCTGGAACAACCGGTGCCTTCCCATGTCCCTGTGCCTGAGGAAGTAAAAAGCAACAGCTTCTTGCAGCCTTCAGAAACCTCTGACTCGGGGAAAAAAACAAAACCAAACCAATCGACCAACCAAAACCACAACAACAAAACACCAAACAACAACACACAAAAACCCTTCAACCCCCCAGCCATCGTGTAGGCCTCAGCTTGACTTCAGGTATACAAATAATCCCAGGCATACAAATAATCACCTACTGCACTGCATAGGCAGCAACCTGAGCTGCAGGACTTGAACCAAGCTGGTGCTGAGAAGCACCACAGACTTAAGCCTAAGCAGAAGTCAAGGACCATGAAGAACTAAGACTTAAATTGTGCTATGATGTCTGACCTGTATTCCACAACCATGTGAGTTGCCCAGAAGGCTGCAGATAATGGGCATCTTTCACTAAGTTTGTATGAAAATGGTATAGAAAAACACTAGTATTCTGTGCTGAAAGGTGTAGCAAATCTCATGATTTATGAGCTAACCTCTGCTTTAAATGCAGTCTCAAGGCTTAAGTGTTCAAATGCCAAAGTGGAAAGGTAAAATACTTGTGAGGATCTATTCAGCAGAGGCTGGGACGAGACCTGGGTTACTACAGGCACATTCTCATCTCTGAGGCACTCGGAACTAGATCAGGAGGTTCCCTCCCGTCTTTTACTGCTACAGGCACAGTAAGAAATTCTCAAATTAAATGTACCCTGGTGGCCTGGGAACAGGTGAGCCAAAAAGTACACGAAAGTGTGGGTGGGAAGTAGGGAGGAAGAGGGGAAATCAAGGTTTTTGTGGCTCAAGGTGCTCCGAACAGCAGAGAAAACAAACTGCTGCAGCATTTCCTTGGGACCTGAACAGCTTATGAACCACACTGCAAAAATGTCCCTTTCTCTCTTCTTGAGGATCCCTTTCCCTACTGAGGGCAGCAGTTTGGCACCCACACTGCTGTGTGCTTCTGCAGAGCTGCCCTCAGAGCCAGCGGGTTTTAGCCACATAAGCAATGCCCAAGGCTCCTCTGAGCCTGTGGCCTTAATCTTCAATCCCCCAGCACATCACAAAGCTAACATAAAGCCTGTTACACGTCTGCTGGTGCTATCAACTCTTTTGGAGGCCTCTGTTTATGTTCTCAGTGTCCAGCATACATGGGATACAAATGTCTTTCTCAGTGTGAAAAGCAGAGGAGTAGGAAGTTACCCCACTTACCACTGTTTAATACCTCTTGTGTACTTCCAGGTAGGCAATGATGATGATAGGACCTGCCAGTTTACAACAGCTCTTTATTTTACTCATATTATAAAACATCATCACAGGGTTTCAGTTAAACAGTGTTCACCTGTTTCAAATCATGAGCTTCATTTTCCCCTTTATTATAAATACTAACAAATTAACTTTATTTTCCATCAGCAATACCATAAAAACTTAGTCTAACTGGACATTTTTTTCAGCAATCCCCTGATGCAAAAATCCTGAAGAACTGGAAGTAGATCTCTATATTGTATATACACTTAGTTTTATATATACTTATATCAAAACTCACCATTTCTGTATATTACTTATCATGATCTTTCACTTAATAATATTGTCAGCATTATGAAAATATCAACAACCATCTAGTTATTTTGCTGCTTTAGAAGACATTTAATGATTGAAGAGAGAACTGCAAAATTACAGGAATGCAATGGAAAGTCATGTACACGTTCAGTTTAGATTTCCACAGCGACTTTTCTGATTCCAAAACCTTTTTTTCCACATTTTAGAAGTCCTTCAAGAGCTTCCAGTTACCTCCTCCTTTGCACACATACACACAAGTTAGTTCTGATGTGCATGTATGTATTATACATTACATACTATATGTATTTCTATATGCATTTATAAGCAAATATATGTAACATACTCTGAATATACATATTGTATGTAATATATATATATTTACAGAGAGATACCACAGGTGTGTCATATGCATTTAGACACACGTGTATGCAGAACTATGTATCTCTATAGGGTAAACTCTTCCCTCTGGTATATACACTGCTCTTTCTGAGAACCAGGTGCCTTGCACGGAAACCTACTGCCACCAGCCCAATTCCTGCACTTCCAAAGACACAAGCAAGCCTGTCCCTGACCTGCTTAACTCCATTGAGCTTTGGCTCGTGCCTCATGAACTCCAGTTCCTGCTTTGAAGTGGACCCATCTTATCTCTCTGGGTTAGGTTGTAAATCATCACATTAAACATAGTTGGCAATATAATGTATTTGAACAAATAACCAAGAGCACTTCCCAAGCAGCAACCACATGGGGCCTGATCCTTCTCCTGCCAACACCTGTTTTACCCCAGGGTGACACCGTTCTCCGAAGGGACTGCTGCACGCAACAAGGAACCTGTGAGTAGTGCGACGCTGCTTATCTTGGCTTCAAAGTGTAATTCACATGGACTTTGAGTAGGTTGAGCTGTTTTATTTTGCATTTGGATTTGTAAAGGAAAGCTAAAAAGAGGGATAGTCACTAGAAGGAACAGCATAGACTACACATTCTTAAGTGAAATGTGTCCACCACATAACCTTTGGGTTACATTTCTAATTTGTTAGATAAATGTTTACTCGCTGAATGTGTTTCTACTACTATGCACCTGATCAACCAGGACAGCTTTTATTAAGATGCTTTAGATTAATACTCTGCATATTAAAAAATACATCATGGAATTCTGAAGCTAGTCACTGCTGAAAAGTAGATCTTGGATCCTGCAAAGATCCAAAGCACCTGCTTAAAATTAGCATTTGAGTAGGTCCACTGATGGCCTTTACTGTGAGTGAGTGCCTAAGTACTTGCAGAATTAAGACCCTCTATTATTCAAAGCTTCTATTTGGAATCTCACACCTGAGAACATGTAATGGTTGCTGTCATGAGTAATTCCCACCAAGGAGGATGTTGCATCATTTGGCAACAGCCAGAGCAGACTCAGGGCAAGAGAGGTCCGACTTTGCTCCTGTATGAAGCATGAAGGTGGGACTGACTCTGAACAGCAAATAGCAATGGTTACTAACAAGTCTTCCCAAACACTCTACACATTTTGCTTCCCAAAAAGGCATTAAACTTTGCATTACACATAACAACAAAAATAACAAATCTCTAGTTTTAATAATGAAATCTGAATTTTAAGAAAGGTTATTTGGGACTAAAACTGCATACTTAAAATATCTGCCACAGCAGTTTACTGCCAGCCAGGCTGTAAAGCCCAGGACACAAGGGGCTGGGATTGGAGATGCTGACACAGCCTCCTCTTAACACTGCTGTTAAGTACATCCCGGTATACAGACAAGCAGATGCACTTTTGCACACAGGCTGCCAGAAATCCTACAGCTCATTCCCTATGTGCTTGTCCTGCTCTAAGATGCTAACTTGATTTAATTGCCAAAATTAAAAAGAACAAAAACCTGAAACCTGTGCTTCTAGATTGCCCTGACCCTGTTTGCAAAGCACTCCCCCAGGTCACCTGGCTTTGGCATCTTTGCCTTCCTTACTGCATGCCTGTTGGCCCATTCTGTGGCTGAAGTGTTAGCATGCAGGTTTTGTAAGTGTATATATTAAAGAAAACTCTCAAAAGAATTGGATTTCTGCAAATCAGATTGATACCTTTTCTTCATCTCTGGATGGTTTCTTTTTTGTAGGGTCTAGTGCTACCTTGGTTGAAGCCAGTGGGGAAAGTCCCACTGGAGTCACTGATACAGAAGGAGCTGTTAGACATTCAAAAACCTCTCCAGCCAACCTCTGTGATTTCATCTCTCACAATGTTTTGGGTTTTTTTTTAAATGTGGCCATTATCTGCCAGTGTTAAAATTCACTCTTTTAATACAAACAACATTTACCACAAAAATACGAAGGGAAAAACCATCAACTTCTTTGCAAGTTATTATCTATTCATATGACACAAAAGAAAAATCATTTACAGTCACAAACTGTCCATAGTATTCGGTGGGGGGGCAGTATAGTTGTGGTTCAGAGTAAAAAAAAGGATTGCTTCAGGGGTAATTAAAATAATTACTGACGAGATGTAAGACTTTAAAATCAAGAAACTGTGATAATTTGGCTACAGAAGTGATCATTGTGGTATGTCTAACACAGAGGTTTGGATAGTAGAAAGGTGAGTAGAGGGATCTGGGGAAGGAAAGACACTGTCATGCAGAACAGCACTAGTTCTTGCTCAGTATACTCTTGAGGCTTCTCTCCACTGCTTCATCTAATTCTTCTTCCAGCTCTTCCTTCTTGGACATGGCCAGTTTGGACTGGTAATCTTTTACTATTTGGTCTATATACGGTGCACTCTGAGTCCCGTGCAGCATCAGTGTCCACTCCTTCAGCACTCCCCGCTGTGGCTGACTGCCAACAAACCCAATCTCTAGAGCCCAGGTGCCTCGAGGGTCTTCTCCCCAAGTGTGTGTGGTCATGAAAGGCCATTTGTCAAAACCCACCTTGGAGTCGTCGTCCCTGGGGCGCCGGCTCAGCAGAATGGACTTGGTTCCCATTGGCGAGGTCATGTTGATGTTGAGGTCTCCTCGCCTGCTGGCGTTCACAGTTATAACTGCCTGGACGTGTTCAAGGTATCGCACGAAGTTCTCCTTCCCCTCACAAGCGTCGGTTTGAAGCGTGAGGACCAGCTTGCCACTGGGGGGTATCTTCCTGCAGGTCAAAAGATAATTAAGGAAATGAAAAGGATAGAGGCAGTATGACATGCCTCAGGCTGAAACTACTGGCTCTGGTGCCTTCCAGAAAAACCCAGACTGTTTTCCACATGCATACACGGGAAAGTAAGGAAATAATCGTTGCAAACTTAGTAAGAAGGAGAACAGTCTCTTTTTAAAACAAGGTATCAAAGCCTTCATTTGAAAACACATTATGAAATGTACACCTACAGAAAGAGAGAAGCAATACAGTTAGGAAGATCATACTGCTATTTAAGAAATATTAACATGTATTTAATGGCTGCCTTTACTTTCACTCCTATATATTAGGTAATTGCATAATAATATGTATATTCACTAGAAGAAGCATGCAGTCAGTCGTGTCACTGTCACCTTAGAAGACAGCAGCAAACATCTGTCTAGTGTCAGAACCACCACTTCCACAGAATTTTGGTATGGTCACGTTCAAGCCTCTGAAACTGCCTGGCAAAATACATGGGAAGTGTAAACAAAATTCTGTGTGCTGTGAGAAGTCTGACACTTTCCTCTGTCTGACACTTTCCTCTGTCCAAAGCAATTTGATGAGAGACAAGAATTACTGAAATCATTAAGAAAGGCAGTAGGTCACAAAAGATTTCTGTCAGGTTGTCATGACCTCTTTCAGGGACTTCTCCATGACCTAGGTTTTGCAGTATAAAATAAAGAGAATCTCTTTTAAAGGGTGTTGACCACACTGCAGTAATGCAGTAATGAATACCTTCTTTTCAAAAGAAATGAGTAGGAGCCTTTTTCCCCTTTGCTAGTGAAAGAGTCTGTTCTTCAGAGACTAATGGAAGTGTTTCATTCCAGCCTAGCTTCCAGGAATTCTCCTCTTCTTGAGATGAGCTCCAGGTATTACAGCTCAGTACATCACTAATTAGCTCAGGACAGTCTCTGCCTCCCTTTCACAGAGTCTTGCCTTCTTGGGAGTACTTGCAGAGTAAAAAACACATCCAGGTCCAGGTCCTTAAGGCATTTAAACCTGAAACTCCTCTGCTGTTCCGAATCTTAAGGATGCTCTGGAGCAGAAGCTGGTCTAACAGAAACACTGTATAGCTAAAACACTGGAATACTGAATACCCTCACCATTTATTTGGTGTGCCAAAGCAGAAGGAACATGCACTCAATGGCAGCCAGAAGTGAAGGATCAGAATCTCAGTTGCCACACACTTGTAATTTCATCCCCAAAGCAATTTGAATTCACTTTGCCTCACAGCAATCTCACACAGTGGACAAAGCTTTGTCAAACAGTGCTTCATTCCAAGGGGTCTGATAAGTGCTTTATGTCTCCTCCAGTAAATGAGAGAGGACACCACAGTGTGAGTCCTTCCTGACTATCAACACCCTAAGAATTAAGAGCAGTGTTACCACTCCATCTGCTTTGCAGACAGCTTTTCTCTGCACCTTCTGAAGTGCTGCAGTGCAGAAGTTATTTCAGCTCTCTGAAACAGATGAGAAAAGGCTTGTCCTGTTTCACCCTTTCCTGTTAACTGGGATCCAATACTCTCTACTTCACCAGACTAATTACTGCAGCTCAGATGAATTTCCCTAAAGAAACAAGAAGAACCAGGGCTATCAGAAAAAGCCTGACATGAAAGGAGCAGAAGAGGAGACAGATTTTCCACAACCTCACAGTGTATCACTGTGCTTTTGCTATATATATGTAAAAAATATGTTCACTTTTGCATGAAGTGTAGTACCCAGTGAGAGATGAGCAGGGGGAGCTCACTGCTCTCTGCAAGCACACTCCCATGCTCCTGCTCCTCACCTAACAGACTGTGATGTCCTAAATCATCTATGGATCTCCCTGAACGCAGCTGTATTAAGACTTGTCCTTTTTGGTTTTGGGTTTGTGGGGTGTTTTTGTTGGGTTATTTTTTCCTGACCCAAGAAAAATCCCTTTTTAGGGAAAGTTCCTATTGCTAACAAGTGTTTCTACACTCAACAGAGAAATGCTGCACCTGACATACTGACTGCTGTATATTCTATAGGGTGTCAAGTCTTTCCTGGCCTGTTTCTGCTAATTGACAATGCTCCTATGGCATACACCTCTGTATCAACTACTCACCTACCTAAATACATACTGAGTATGTATTTTATAGATAGAAATACTATACTTATACAGAATATATATAGAAACTGTTGCAAGGCCAAACCAGAAAACTAACTCAATTATCCATAGCAGAAGTGCTGTGTAGTTTTCATTTCCAAGGTATCTCTGGATACCCAGGGATTTAACTAGTTTTATTTGCAATGTAATTTAAAAACTGTGGATGTGGCAAGTGATGATGCTTATTATCTCCTGCCAGGGGCATTTTCAGTGGGGGACATCAATCTTACAGCAGCCCCATTAACATGTAGACGTGTCAGGTAATTACAGGGGGGTACTTGCACAGTCTGCACACTGAGACTGCATTGCAGGAGAGCTAGGAGGCCTGAGTGCTGACTGGCTTGGTTGAACTTCACCAATGCTGTAAGCACAAAGCCAGGTCTGGGTGCTGGCCTCAAAAAACATCAACACAAGGCAGCGTTGTTGGGTAACCACAGCTATAGGGAAGCTTTAGTGCAGTTCCAGATCCCTGGGCTGGAGGAAATGCACCATCACCTCTGCTTTCCTATTCAGCAACAGCAAATATGGGACAAAGGAAAACAAGCATGAGGAAACAACAGTACTGCATAGCACTTGCTCAACTCTGGCTCAGCCTGTTGCCAAAATACCTCTACCACATTGTCTAACACATGGAACAAAGCCTACAGAGAGAAATTTTCTCTCTTCCTGTAAGGATGATCCCCATTGCAGCAAATGGGGCTGCCCCAGGATAAATGAGATTATTTGTCTGCATTCAAATGATTGTTTAACAAACTAAAGAGAGTTCAGACTTAGCTTCAGCATCCTCATTTGTTTCCTACCTGTGAGTATGCATAGGCCAGACAAATTAAAACCCAAACTCAGAACACCTTGGATCCTGCAAATACAAATTCACCTGGAAGACTGGGAACAAACTTCTCTTTGCCTGGCTGAGCTATGTGCCAGGGTGCCATACTGCTTTGTTTTCTTTTCCCAATAGAATAATGACTACCTTCAAAAATAGCACTGAAAAGCCAAATTTCAGATGGAACAGACATAAATTGGTCATTGTTAGGTTAGAATTTTGAATAATTAAATTGAACTATAGCTGTTGCAGTCAATTGACTAATTAGTTTTAATTCATTCACTTGTTGACTCACTCACTTTTGCACATGAAGGTAAACCAGAAAATAATTTGACTACCTAGCCTGCAATTAGAGATCTGAAGAACATAAACCAAAGACAGTTAAATGCTGTAGTGTTCCAACTGAGTCACTGGTACCTGTAGGTGATTGCTCCAGTCTTCTGGAGATAAAATTGTCTGCTGGAATATGTCACAAGGACCTGGCTGACAGATATTTCACAAGGCAGCAGTTTCATGCATTTTACGGCACCAGCTTCCCAGATTTTCACTTGCTCCCAGGCTCTTTATTCACAGAACCTTTGGCACAAACACACCTGTAACTACCCAGGAGAAATGGATGTTGCTATTAGCACTACTGGCACTAGCAATAATGATAGGGATGAGGTGGAGAATGCCTTCCTCCAGCAAAGCAGGAATTGAAAGACCATTTATTTTATCAACTTGTTGAAATATCTGGAATGCTACTGGTAATGTTAGGCTCTCTTAGAAAAAAAAAAAAGGCATTATTTTTCTTTGACTATCTACAGCTTTGCCAGTGTTATCAGTATGCTTGTGGTCTCCTAAATGCCTGGAAGAAGCCAAACACCCACTAGACCATTCACTTACTCAGGCTCCTGTATTGACCCCCCAACACAATGGAATCTCTCAGGAACAGTTTTCCAGTCTTTTGCCATCTTGACCATTGCTCCTGCATCTAGGACACCATAGCCAAACAAATGGTTGAATTCCAGCCCGACGCCGTTGCGACGCCACTGATGAACCTCATCGTGAAGCTGGTTCCTCTTGGAGGTGAGCACTGTCAGATGCTGCATGTCTCTCCAGGTCAGATCCGAGCTGGGGAACAGCAACACAACAACCAAACAGTATTTCCAAGCAGATATTAAAAGCAGTGTGCTTCAGCAAGCCTTTTGGTAAAATTTCCTTCTCTCAATCACACAGAACTTGTAGCCATACACATGTCAAGAACAAAGCTGCTGCTGGTTTCAGTGGGAACAAGAATAGGGTTTAATTGTACAGTACTTTGCCAAAATATACTCCCCAAAATTGCAAAATAATTGGATTGTTTCCCTGTTCTTAAAAACAGCTGCTTTCAACTGCACATGATGGAGCCACCATGCAATTTTTAAGCAAATAAAATATTATAAGCAGATCCTGAAAAGAATACAGAAAGAAACAGAATTTCACCTAGCCCTCCTCTTAAATCTTGCCCTCTTTTCCTTGCCTGCCCCTTCTGCTTTTCCCATGGACTTCCCAAGGTTCACCCAGAGAAGCCCTGACGTGATGAAGCTGATAAGCTGTAACAATCAAGGTCTTAGTAATTTTAGTAGTTGGGGAATATGGATGCCATCCAGGCTGTGGGTATATGGGCTGTGGATCTGTGTTCCAAGGTATGGAAGAGGTTTGACAACTGTAACACACTAGCAGTGATGGATGCAGTAAAGTAACATTAGTCTGGATTCAGTGCTCACTTTTCATCATCAGCTCTTGTCTTCCTAGATTTGCAGTGATTATGATGACAGGAGGGGCACTTAGAAGTGATTATTCTGGAAGCTTTAGAACTGACATTCTAATTCTACATTACTAAAGCTATTCCAGTTATTTTATGATGAACTCTTTCAACATTACAATATGTCTGATTCCAAGCACCAACCTAAAAGGATCTACTTTTCAGCTCTCTGTGCCCCAAGTAATAAGCACGTGTGCATGCTGAATGTACACCAGAACAGCCAATTACTGCCATTTTTCCAAGGTGACACAAGATAGCTGAAAACCAGATATTGCTTGTATCATTCTCATTGAAACCTTTTAAGAGCTGCTCCATATCTTAAAACTGTACTTTCACTGATTGGTGGTTTTACAGACTTGTCAGACTTATATTGTGTGGGAGCTGTGAGAAACATATTGCAGGCAGTAGTGGTCTGCACTGCAAGTGGTTAGCTGTTCTTGTGAAGGCAACTGTAGCTCACTCAGGGTAGCTCTGCACACTACAATGGAGGTTTAATAGAGTTATCCCTCTCTTAATCCCCATGCGTTGTACTCTCCCCTAAGCATCTGTCATTGCAGACAGGATGCGATGAACTCCTGTCTGATACTATAGCTTTGTTCTTTGTAGGCTGGGCATTCCACACTGGCTATATGAGAAAATGAAAGAATCTCCCCCTCCAAACAGTGGTGAAGAAGACAAACCCCTGGAAGCAATGGCTGGAGAGGGCTCCCAGAGAGGGAGTCAGCCAAGATGTATCTGCTATCTGGCTTTGGCAAGACTGCTGCTCCATCTGTAAGTTCCCAGGCATGTCGCTACACTAGCAGGCAGCTTGTTTTGCTGCTCCTTCCAGCCCTTCACCACAGCCAGCTTATATGATGAGCAACATTAAACAAACCACAGGCCCTCTCCTCTCTAGAGCTCACAAGGAATTTCTTAACAGCATACTTAGCCTCCAGGGCCAAGGCAAACACTCCTGCTGCTTCAGGGGCAGCTGCAGATGTTCCTGAGTGACGCAGGGTGCAGTTGCCATACAAATCCGTGGTAGCCTGCAATGACATTAGACATAACTAATGAAACCAGCGAGTTCATCTGCAGCTACAGACTCAGAAAAATACAAACTCAGTGGCAGCTACAGACTCAGAAATATAGAGAAAGTGGAGTTTGTGGCCATGCTCTTTAGAGTAATTGTGTGTTTGTTCCTGAGATCTGTTTTCTTCTTTGGAATAGTGAATCCATTTAAAACCACAGTGAGACAGGAGATGTGAAAGCAAGACCAAATCATGATGTAGTAAAGCAATCAATGTTCATTACCACTCAGAACCTGTAAACTCATACAGGTAGCATTTACTGCCCATAAACACAGTTTCAATTCTTAAATTCTCCTGTGGTTATCAGAAGGATTTGAAACCAGAATTGTTAACAGTATTGAGCTTTCCAAGATCTGTGCAATGCCAGAACCAACAACAGTACCAGGCTACTATCTCCTATGCAATTAGTCACTAAGAGACCAGAATAAAACCTTACAAATACGTTTTTATGGTGATAACTACAAAGGTGCCATCGATTATCTTGGCTGGTATCAGCACAGAGCTGCTATCAAGACAGAAACCAGTATTTTTCCATCTGCTACTACATGTGGGCATCTTTGGGGTTTGAGACAGGACCATGGAGATGTGAAACAGCTTTTGGCAAAAGTTAACACCTCATTTTTCCACTCTGGGAATTAGACTATGTCCTGGCTAGTCTGAAGGTGCTGAAGAGTAGTGATCAGTACAGAAGAGGGGAATCCCAACTGCACTTGAACAGAAACTGCCTGTTTTCCAGTTGCAGTTGTAGCCCAGTATGGGACTGGAGCACAATGCTCTGCTGAGGATGATCTGAAGCCCACGCACTTCTTCTGTGGGTGACCCAATGTCTTTCTGCTCTGTGCAGCTCGTAGTGGAGCAGAAGTCTGATTCAGGACTGGCTCTGCTAGTACAAGCAAGCATGATCTCACATGTTGATGCTTTTCATTTAGATTTTTAGAGACCTTTTGTCACACTCCTCTGGCAAGAATGCAGTTGGAACTTCCAAAATCTGCTTTCTGGTAAAGGAAAGCAGTGACCACATGAAGCTCTAGGAGATGGAAGATCATTGCTATGCTTGATACTAATCCCACATCTCCTCAGTTGACAGTTCTGGCACCATCACATACTGCAGATGAGAAAACATCCATCTCAACAAAGAACCATCTGCTGCTCCAACACAGACAGAGCTCTAATAGGTCGTGGGAGTGCACAAAGACAACGTCTACAGCACAATAATATCTGCACTCACCACACCGGCCTCTGGATTTCTCTTCCTCCCATTGCTGAAGGTGGAGGCTAAGGTTGAAGAGCAGCTTTCATCATACAGAGCTGTCCTGCCATCATTTATAGCAGAATTGATGGAGATTGTCCACATGCTTGATGCATAGCCATCACAGTTGCAGTCATCATAGCTGCCTCCGTCTCCAGAAGCCCACACGTAGATGCTTCCTTTGCCACCTCGGCCCTGGGCAAGGAGAAAATTGACCCTTTTGGGTTATACTGCAAACAGGAGACAGCAGCCACATTAAACTGCACATCTAATTGTAAAGCTAGGCAGCCATAAAAGAGAAAATGGATTCATACAAAACACCCCATCAACATTAAGCTGAAAGAACATGGACTTCCGCAGGTTATTAAATGTGGTTAACTGGCAGCCACAGCTACCTGTGCAACCTTCTGTACACAGAGCACTTCCCTTCATCTCCTGCTTTGCTTGATGCCCTGAAGGCTCCTGTGCTAGATGCTGGGACATTTTATAGCTTCATTAGTGTCTATGTCAAGGTCTAAAGTGCTATGAGGGAAGTGTTCTTTTCACAGGGATATAGGTCATCTTGCACACTGGGTTTCCAAGATCCAATTAGGTTCAGGCAACAGCTAAAAACCTCTGCAGAACTGACACCTTTATCTCTTAATAGATTTTTCTCCAAATGTATCACATACTCAAGCTGTTTTTCTGACAAACCAGCTTATGCTACTAAGCAGAAAATAAAGTTATGAGGCCATATGAATCATCTATAGAAAGATGGTCTACCAATTACACTGAGAAGGTGAGAGATGGACAGGAGAAAAGGGCAGCTATAAAGGCTTGCCACTAGTTAAAGGAAAGAAATTGGTATTCTCTCTCAAAACTCCAGACAGGAAAAGAGTGGGAAGGGATCAACTTGGCTCCTTCTCATCCCATACTAAGAAAGAGGCAGGGGCTGCCTGGAAGAGACCTGAGAACCCTGACACTCAGGGAAAGATCACTCCTATGGAACCACAGATCTCCCACTGCTTCCAGCACAGCCACCATTTCTCTCTGTGGTTAGTCCAATCTAATCCAAGTTTACTTCCAACAGTGCCAGAAGGGTGCAAGGCTTCAGTTTAACACTCTGTTCATAAGCACTGGGTAGAAGGCAAGACAAAGATCTCTTCTGGCCTCTTCACCATCCAGCAGGTAATGGAAGTTAACAAATAGACAAACATAGCAACTTGCAATGGTATTTTAATAGGGAAACTCTGCTGCCAGGAATTTAAATCAACTCTGAGCTCCCAGCAGTAGCTTCTATTTTGCATCACATCCCACTGAACAGAGCAACCTCATTATTTCAAGCACGTTAGTGAGTTGCATTATAATCCCCTGAACTGCCCAGCAGGTTTGCTGCCAGTGGGGTCCATACCATCTCTGGATGCAGCTTTTCAGAACAAAGATGAGGACTAGGAAAAAGCTTGTTAAAACCAGCCTAAGAACTCTCACAAAGGTCTGAGATCAATCATTTGAGTTTGAAGGGAGGAGGATCCTGGGGCAAAAATATATACTTAAAGAACAAAGTCATTTCAGCAAATTATTTAAAAAACACATGAAAAGATCATCATCTCAAGAACAGTTTGGCCTTTTTCCCTTTTGATTTTTTCCATATCCACCCTGTGCTTTGGCTGCCATTAGTCTACAGGGCCCAAGCCTGAGCTTTGGACTCGCTTCATAAGGCTACATCCCAAGCTTGCCTCCATGCCCACACACACCACCACACCATCTGCCTCATTTGGACAGCCTCTGTGGCAGCTTGGGTACATCTCTGTCCCAGAAAAAAGGGAGGCTGCTGCCCAACACAGAACAGATGGCTCCTGGTGCCAGGAATAGGACATTTAGCATGTTAGGGACCTGTTCTTAAACAACCTTTTTCTTCCAGCTCTTTCCAAGGGAAAGGAAACACTTCATTTTGATGGGATAAATTCACAGTAGTTTGTTGCCTGAAAGTTAGCCTCTGCAGTGTTCAGCACAGGGAAACAGACTCAGTCCTGCTCACCAAATGGTTGTCTGCTGCTAAAACCTGTATTGCAGCAAAACATTTCACCCCAGGGGTGGGATTTGTGGCAGAATATGGATTTAACAGATTGCTGGTGGGGAGCAAGGGTAATTGACAGAGGAACCAAAATTCAGGCTGGAGTTTGTGGGTGGAATTGGCCTGCTGAGTGCTGCTGGGGTAGAGGTTTAACTGCCCAGGCTTTAGCAGCATGTTTCCAAGAACTGTAGCACCATGTCTGTGGCCTTGGAGAGAGGCAAATCAGCAACATTTCCTTTCATTTTTAACACTGTCCTTTCTTCTTTCCTTGGTGAGCCCAGTTACAGACCCATGATGAGACTATAAATTCTTAATACTGCTCCCCTGGCAATCTGTGCTTGTGCAGCATTTTCTTAGGTAGAACTTTATTACAGAAGTAATAACATTTTCACCAGCACAAGTACAAATGGATCATAGCTTATATATTCTGGCTGAGCCAACAAAGTCTCATGAAATTAATTCAGTCCAGGAGCAACTCCCCATAAGCTACTAATATAAAGCCTACATGATAAAAATGCAATAGACAGAGATCAGCTTAGCTTGATTCTTTCTTTTTATTTCCTTAAATTCCAGCAGCTGAAACTGGAAAGAGCTGGACTCAGAAACCAGCAGAATAAGCAGCATTTGCTGGATATTGCATTAAAGGCAAGATGTACCATTAAAGAATGGGTGCAATTAGTTACTGAGCTAGTTCCCTTTTCCTCTTTAAGATCATGTCTTAGGAACAAAAAGCAGCTTGAGTCCCTTTCCCAATGCCTTCTGGGTACCTGTAGAACACTGACACCAAGCTGATGCACATGCTGTCCCCTCTGTGTCCAGCCTTAGCAATGCAGTCAGTAGAAGAGCCCAGAAAGGAGCTGCCAGCAGGATGGACAGATTCTGCTGTCCTTAATCACTCTGGTTTTAGTGCTGCCTTTATTCATGCTATTTACCTTACAAGCAAACAGCACACCACAGTGAAACTCTGATTAACACTGAAGGCAAGAATTAGCCTAACAAATGCCCAGAATGGGAAATGGAAGAGGGAAGGTAAGAAGATAGATCAGCCTTAGCCCACCTGGTTCTGGCTGCACAGCATCAAGCCATAAAACCAAGCATATAAAGAAGTCTCAGTTTCTGTAGTTTTCATCATCTTATCATTACCAAGTAACTAGTTACCCCTCCAGCATTCCAACAGCTCTGGAAGGAGAACTTCAGAAGGACATGACAGTAGAATGGAACTTTGGGGAAGGATCTAAATCTTGTCAGTGAGTTTCTCCTTGTGCTGGGTTCCCAAGCCCAGTGGCAGCAAGGCCAATACTGCCTGTGTTTGTCAGCTCAGGTAACTGCAGATCCCCTGCAAGAAGTTTTTATTACTTCTACTTATTTGATTTTAGGTTATTGCATTAGAAGCAAGGACATAAAACTTGTAGGACATTTGAAAGTATTGCTTTTAGTTTAGTAACACATTTTTATTCTCAGCATGTTGCTTCCTCTCCCTGCTAATACTGCAGCTTCATCATTAATTAGTGAAGCATCACTCTGGTGAGAATCAGCTCCAGGCTGAGGAAAAGAATTCCTACAGTTATTTGGTTTACAAAAGATACTTCTCTCTTTAATAAGAGGGGGCTTTATTCTGAAAAACAATCATAAATCAGGTTTATGTTTGTACAGTCAGTAGAGAATTTGATGCATATATTACAGACCTAACTAGGTAAAATGGTAGAATTGCAAGGGCTTGTTAGCATTCCTTCACTGCAGGAAAGGCTGGAGTTGGCTTCTCAAAGCACCATGGAGAATATCCAGCATCCACTGACATCTCAAAGTACCAGTAGGAAAAACTAGCTCTCCCCAAAATGAGATCAGAACAAACTATACTCAAAACCCACTGTATGACAGGAAACGTAATGAGTAAAAATCAGGGTAGATAAAGCTCTGACCACCATGCAAAGGGAGTTATTTGGGGTGGAGCTGTCTCTTCTTTTGTGCATGTGTTGCCAGGGGATAGCTGGGATACTGCCACTAGAAAATTCAGTGTAATTGTTCCTGAACAACAATACCTTTCTTCTGGAGAATAATGCAGTCTCTTTCCCTCTGCTCTCTAATCCTGCAATGGCTGTTTGACAAAACTGGTTTCTTAATGCAGACTCTCCTGTTAATGTCATGCTTTCTGATAAGGGACAGAAGCAACCCTTCCCAGAGCACAGCTCACCATCACCTTTCTCTCTCCTTCACAAGCATTCCCTTCAAGAGCTCTCAGGGACCCTTCTGATCTTAATACTGCTAATTATTTCTTAGAGAATTCCAAGCAGTTCTGAGGAGAAGTCACTGAGGGTGCCAGAGCACAGGCCCAGGCTGCCCAGAGAGGTTGTGGAGTCTCCTTCTCTTGGAGACTTTCCAAACCTGCCTGGACATGATCCTGTGCAACCTGCTATGGCACTGGAGTTGGACTAGAAGATCTTCAGGTCCCTTCCAACCCCTACCTGCCTGTGTGATTCTATGCCCAAGACAATAAAACAACAGAGAAAAAAAATCCCTTCTCCACTTCACACTCAAAGAGAAGGTTAACTCCAGCATAAGTCCACAAAACCAAAGCATATGGCAAGTTAACTGAATGATCTTTCAAACACCAAACTGAATAGCACAAAAATCAGATGGGAATTTTTCTATGTTCTGTCTGCTCCAACCAACACTAGTGGAAGGAATACCAGCTGCAAGACACCAAAGTGTTGCCCAAACTGCATCAACTACTTGTCACATACTCCCCAAGACAGGAGTATTTAATAGGACCTTTATGGAAAGAGTAGATAAAGGAAAGAAAGCAAGGAGAAGAAACACAACTTGTGTAAGGTGACTTCAGATACTTTAAACTTGTCAGAAGTTTGTGAAGTTTATACTACAAAACCCAAGCAGTCTCAGGAGAGATTTGGGACCAGTCTTCTTGAATTATTGCAGTACATTGCCAGTTTTATGAGTGAGCACATGAAGATGACTATAATTCATCTGTTATAGGCAACACATTTAAGGCTCACTGTTTGAGAAAGCTTTAGATGCTTCTTCACTACCTATCACAGCAGTAGATTTAATTATCGTGTCCCAAAACATGGTAAACTGAATGTGCTGCTCACAGAGAGGTGGTGATGAAGAGTGGGAGAACCTAGCATGAGTAAGAGGAAGAAATAATTTGGATGGAAAAATGAGTAATTATGGAGCTCCCACACAAAACTACCCCAGATGTTCTTGGGAATGTCTGATCTTTTCATTATGGAAAGCCATCTCTGACCAACCAAAGGGAGGAGGCTCATTCCCTCCAGCAGCAGGAGCAGCCATTCAAGGCCTGTTTCTTTGTTCTAGACTGAGTTGTGGCACACATTTTACCTAACCTTCTAAAAGAGGAAAAGTTAAACAGATGAAAAAAGTTAAAAAGGATGATCTCAAGTGTCTTTAACAAAGACCACAGATTGTTCCTAGAAGGAGATGGAAAGGTAGGGATAAACAAGGAGCCTTCTGCTGCTGGGGAACAATACTACTCCATGGACATCTAACCACTGGAGTTCAATCACATCTATAATAATGACCATTTATGAGTGACTTGAAAGATACTCCAAAGCCAAATCAATAATTAAATTGGCAGCACACCAACAGATGTGATCTCAGTGGCACAGCTGGCACATTTCAACCTGGGGAATATTGACAGGATCTGGCTCTTCAACTTGGACTGCAAGTGCACATGGAAAACCTAAATAAGCTGACTAGAGATAAACACAGCTCTGTGCCAGAGAGTACAGTGTCCTGGGACTGGACAACAAAAACAATGCCAGAGGATTTCAGAGAGAATCTCCATCAGCTTTGGAATATGCTGGAAGTTTGGATAGTTTACACAACTGCACTGTGTTCTGCAACCCCTACAGGAGGACCATACACTCCCCACTCCTTGGTTTCAGAACAAGCATGTACAAATCATTCTGCCCCAGCACCCAGATGATTTTAGAGACTGTTACCTTGTTGACACCATCTGCCATTGCTTGCAGTGTTAGCTCTCTAGGTCCATCCACTGTCTTTCCATTATCAGTTGGTCCCCAGCTGGCACTATATATATCTATGACCTGTGGCATGTGACTGATAGAGGAAGCCTCAATAATGTCTGTCATAAAGGGCTGGTCCAGCATCCGAATACCTGCAGATTTAATCATCCAACACAGCAATTATGCATTACCCAGCACCAGATGAAATCTCAGTGCCTACACAAGTCCTCCAGTTACAGGTATTTGAATTCCCTGACAGTTTTCCCCACTCAGTAATTCTGCACTGGCCATTCACATGTCACCAGGGTGGGCTTAGGCAGCAGGCTGCCAGCACTTAACACTCAGCCACAGCAATGCAACGTGGCCCAGAAAGAAAAAGCACTTTATTGTTGGCTTTCCAATTACATAGTCTTTTCCATCTCCTGTTTGAAAACACTTTGAAGGCAGCAGTAGTCAGCCACCTCAGCATTTCATAGCATTTAAATAATATAATTTAGACCAGTATTTTGGAACAACTAGGGAAAAGAATTCAGGCCCCCTCCACCTCTAATTTATACTCAGTGACATGTTGACACTTCATTAGTTTTTCAAGTCATTTTTCTGTTTATTTTGGTTCTTCTCCAGAATTTAATCAGAGAGGGGAAACAAAACAATTTCCTGGAAAAATATCATTATGCCTACATGCAGATGCAATAACAAAATATGGCCAGGATTTGGAGAAAAAGCAAACTGCAACTTGCTTCTTTTAACCCACACTGCAGGAGAAATTGGGTTGGAGTTTAAACAACACAATCCTAGGACACAGCAAGTTCATAAAACCTCAAAGTGTTGGCCCTAAGCAAGCCAAGGAGCATGGCAAAGACAGTGCTGCAAGTCCTCACATCCATCATGGACAGTTTCACTGACAGCCAACCCCTTAGTGGCCCTTGGATGACACCTGAGTAGCCAAGGATGCATACATCTCAACACTCATTTTGAAGCTGTAGCTGAAGTTCAGTTTTTCCCAACAGTTTTAGGCCACAGATGAGACAATGGTCAATGCCACAGAGCCAAAGAATGTCAATGGCAGCTCAGACTCTGACTTGGAAGCCAGTCCTTTTACTATATTCAATACAAAACTCATGTGCCAAATGGGAGGCTGGGAAAAAAATGGTATAAACTTGAACTAGAAACCAGACCAAAGATGATTCCTGATCTGCTAATTCAAGCTAGAAATGATGAAGTCAAACTCAAGGAGTGAGAAATTCCTTCACATGCTTGTAAAATGGAGATTTGCACCAAAATCACCAAATTCATTAATGACCCTGGGGAGGTGGGGGAACAACAGGAGGAGCCAAGCCATCTGGGTTGACTTTAGGGCAACAAAGAAGTACAAGAAGCAAAACATGTGATGCCCCAGATCCTTGGCTACCAACTTCCAATTCCGCTTGCAAACGCAGACCTTGAGCCATGTCACTAGCAGACTCTCAGCTCTAACAAACTTCCAGCGACCACACGATGGTGCTGCAGGTGCACACTGGCCTCAGGCAGGAAAGGCTTGACACTTGCAAAGATCTCTGGGGATTTTGTTTAGAAGTGGACAGGTAGGGAAGATTCTTTGTAGGCTGTTGGTCATCAGAACAGACCTTCACCTCTTGATTTCTAAGCAACCAGCTTCCACCACTCTGCATCACTTGTTAAAATGGAGGAAACCAATGACTGCAGAGATTTACCTCACTGCAGGTCCTGGCCTGTGAGAGACTACAGAGTAAGAGCAGCACAGGCTTTGCCTTTTCAGACAGCTTCTAACTGCAGCAGGAATTTGTATTTCACCTCCTGCAGAACGAGATTTCTCATAACTGGTTCTGTAACTATGCAGAGAAGCAGCTCTGACAATTGGGATGCCACCAGGAGCTGGTGTGAGAAGGAGAAGAGCTGTTCCTTTGCAATGTTATTAAAGAGGCTACATAAAGGTCCTGAATTGAAAAGGAAAAGCTTCTGTGCAAAGCAATAAACACAGGGCCCAGTGCCAACCTGCAGTCCTGTCCTGGGCAATGCTCTCTGGCTCTGCAGAGGTTCTGCCTGAGACACAGTGGAGGGTAAGGACCACCTACCCCTTGAATCACTAACCTACCTGCCACCTTGGAGTTGTAGGCAACTCCAACACCACAGATGTTGTTGTTGGCAGCAGCAGACACCTCTCCTGCACACCTTGTCCCGTGGCTGTGAAAAGGAAGGCAGAGACATCACATGAACCTCAGCTGGTGCATGTGCTGCGTTCAGCTGTCTCACCATGATCTTCGTTTTGCCTCCTAACCAGCTCCCGATGCTGCAGAGGAAAAGTGGTTCATGGCAAACTGCTGAGTGCTGTACTTGGATCCTCAGATGAGCTCATTCCTCCCTGAAGCAGGAAGGAACAGGCTTGCTCAGGGCAGTGGTGGAATCCCCATTCCTGGAAGCATTCAAAACATGTGCAGATGTGATACTTGGGGACACAGTTTAGTGGTGAGTGTGGTAATGTTAACTGCTGGACTATCTCAGAGGTCTTCTCCAACCATAATGATTCTGTGATTCTATGATCAGCTTTCCCTCTGCAGTACCAGTGATGCTGGCTCTGAGCTTAACATGCATACTTACACTTCACTTAGTTATATAATTATTCAGAACTTTTCTTTCTAACTGCCAGATTCTGCCTTGTTACCAACTATTAGTCAGCAGAAAGAGGCCCTTGACAGAACAGTGTAAATATAAGATGAGTGTGAATTCCTTTGGTTTTGTACATCAGCAGTTTAACACTCCTTGTTTTGAACCCCACAGAACAGTGTTTCATTGCCCTTTGGCTGCTCAAACATGCAAGGAGCATACCCTTGCCCACAAAAGAAATGCTATGGGAAGAGGTGGGTGCAATAGCAAGCTGGAGCAGCAGAAGGAAGCCACAATGGTCACTGCACTCCTCAGCAGCAGTACTGTGGTCTGGCTGGCCAGGCTCAAAGGGCTCCTGCATCCCCCTCCTCCAGTGCCCAATTCCCAAGGGAGCTGACAAGGTGTTCCAGCTGTCAGGTCACAGAACCACTGCTTTCTGCTGAAGTGGGAAAGGTCTCTGCTCTGACACAGGTGTCCATGTTCAGGCTGACACATGGCATCTCAAGAACACTTGGCATCTCTGAAGTGCTTTACAGCCCTTAAGAGAGACCTTTTAACTGGCAGTGGCTCTGAGGCAATCCTGCAGGAAAGCTAACTGCATTTTTCTTTCTCCTAATTCATCACAGAAATTAAACCAGAGAGAAGACAAATAAGGACAACATCATCTAGCCTAAAAAAAACCCAGCACAGCAGCAGAGAAACTACTGAAACCTGTGCTGCTGTCAGCTTTTAACTCTTAAGATGTTGAATTAATAGGAATCCATCTTACTGCTCCCATCAACCCAGTCTGTGCATTAAAACTGGCACTGCTCCTATAGCAGGCAAGAAGGCATGCAAATAGCAGAGCTGTATCATGAAGGCTATACAGAGAACCAGATGAACCAGCTCAGGAGGCAGCTGAATTACTTTCTTTTAATCATCTTTTTTTCCTCTTGAAGCACCTCTGGCAAAGGTGAGTGTAACATTAATAAAGAGGTGAGAAACAACACATTCTTTTTCCTACTGTACTCAGAAGAATGGTATTTTTCAAGGCAGCTGCACAAAAGGAAATGCCTGGCCTTGAATGGAGACAATGTCTTGCTCATGAAAGGGTGAAGATCTCAAGCAAGTTCCTCTTACAAAGGGCACAGAGAGGAGAGTGATAACAGATTCCTTATTCAGCTGCTGGAGAAATTTCTTTCAACTATCAAGCTTGTTTTCCCTCCTGCCCTTGTTCAAGGAACTGTGAAAAAAACCACACTGTTGCTAGGCATTCCTTATCTAGTCACCTATGGGCTAGCTACAAGCCACAGAGCAGAATAAATGGCTTTTTAAAACAATCTGCCTTGACTGATGCTGGGATGCAAAAATTCAGTAACATTTCCAGGTGAGCTCTTTCCCTCACAGAGGGAAAAACTCTCTTAGGAGCTTCCTGCTGAAAAGATTCTAGCAGAAGGTCCTCACCCCTACCTCACCTCCCCAGGGCACTGGCCCACATGATGGAGACTGCAAGCAGCTCTGTTCCAGCAGCTCAGGGTTTAGGTAGTGTGCTGCTGACTGCAGAGAAAAGTCACATGTGAGTTAGAGGAAAGGCATTTGGCTGAATTATTAATGGCAAACAGCAGACCTTCCCCAAATTAGCCCTATTTGCTGTACCATTAATAAACCCTCTGTGGTTTCTAGGAAGTGACCCATGTCATGGGCACAAATCACAGCTTTTCTCTTCTACATTCACTTCCTTACTGTTATGTCAATGTTTAAAACAAGGGGAGAGAAAACAAGAATGTTTTCACCTATGAACAGGTTACTTCAAAGGTAAACCATATATTAGCAGGTAGCAAGTTTTCCCTTAGCATTATAGAAATGCAAGCATTTCACATGAACACTCCTGAAAAACTAAGGTGGCAGAAGGTGATTCTACTGAAAACCAGCTCTGCCTTCAGCTGGGTAAATAACTTTCTTGTTCAAGCTAATTTCACTCTGCTTTTCTTTGGAAAAGACTTCCATTCCCACAAGCCACTGCTGATGCTATGTCCATGCTCTTATAGCAATATATTTTGTAAAGAGTCAGAGGTGGGACAGGTTTTCTTTTCATCTCCTTTGAAATGCTTCTGCAGACAGCAAAGGACAGGCTCCATCCTTCCTAAGTGCAGCTGTCCAACAAGGGAGGGCAATGCAGAGCTGCAGTCTGGGATGATCTGCCTACCTTAACTGCTTCAGTTGCTTGCACTGGGCAGCAGTTAAACATGCACAGCTCAGGGGGACACTTTTTACTCACATGGTATTGTCAGCTTCTGAGCAGTTGAAGGTTTGCACAAAGAACAGCAGCAGTGCTGCTGGCTCCTCCTCCACACTTGTGTCCTGACACTGCAGGTAGAAAGAGCTGCTAAATCTGTTTATCCTCACTCTCAATTATGTTGTTTCCATTCTATTGACTGAAAAAGGAGGAGGAGAGGAGCAGATGTTTCATCCTGCTAATGTGGACTGTCTGGAAGCCAAGGGGAGTTCTTTCCTCTGCTCAATGGTATTTTGTTTGGATCCATAATAAGTAAAAGACTCTTTTACCTCAGAAGAATATGGGTTTCCAAGATAGTGAATAAGTTTTGTGCAGCTAACTCTTATCTGAGTGAGAGACTATACAGACTAGAAAGGCTACAGGAGTAGAAATACCTATTGGTTATTTGTATCATGGAAGAAATCTGTAAACTCTGTAGTCTGAGATGGGGAGCCCCAAGTCATGCCTTCTGCATGCTCACACCAAGAAATCAGAGAGCTGGCCAGGCTCCCACTGACTCCCATGGGTACTTCCCAACTGCACAACATGATACATTCCAGGAAGGTACCAAGTGTGGTTCAGGAGGAGTGGGTGTTAAAACATCACAGGCAGTTCCCAAAGTGTTAGGAGGCTGCCTCTGGTTTTGGGAACAGGGCTTGGTTCAGGTTCCTTCCTTCACTCCCATTGCTCCTCAGGCTCAAACACAGCCCTGGCCCCAAATATTGCTCCCAGTGTCCCCTATCCTGGCTTGGTTCCCAAGCTGTGGGTCTGAACCCAGTCAAGCAGACAGTAAGGTAAGAATGGCAATAAATCCATTGACTGCCCAGTCATCTACATGCCTCTGCCTCTAAATGCAGCCCAACTGACTGCAATTCCCTGCCTCAGGCACCACACCCTCCCCTTCCAAAACCACCCTGCTTGGTTTCATAGGCCAGTGGCTGGTAGATGGAAAGGCCAAAGTGCTTCCAGCAGCCTTAAAAAGCACAAAGTGGAAGGGGAATCTGTGTTTACAAGCAAAGCAGCTGTGATTAATGAAATATTCCATGCAAAAACCTCTCCCTTTTCTTCTTAAAATCCAATGACACTGCACATGCAGCTGGCAGCTCACAAAAGCCCCTTGGTTCCTCTCTTTAAGAAACAGTGGTCTGCTTCTTGTTCCACAAATCACTTGAATTGCTCACAAAGAAATGTAGTCTTTATGGAAAAAGGGATATTACACTCTCTTATTTTGAGGCTGATCCTCCTGCATTCATCAGACTGAATGGGAGATACATCACTGCCTGCAAACTGAGCAAAATGGAGCCTTTATTGCAGGTTTCTCCATGTAACTACTCTTTATCCAGATGCACTTGTGCAGCTAGCACATATGGACAGACTGTCACAGGCAGACAGTTGAAACCTACCAGTAAGAATCAGTTCAGGAGCCAGAAGTTATGACAACACTTTATCTACGAGCACATCAGCTTGAGTAACAAAGAAACATGCAGAGAAACACAGGCACAACTACTCCTGAACAGCTGGATATGGTGTGTTGGTTTCTATCTCAGCCTGGAGAAAACATCAAATCTGGCATCTTAAAGCCTTCTTGGATTGTGCAGACAGAAAAAAGGAGATGCTCTACTGAATGTGCTGCTCCTGGGCTTTGCCTTGCAAGGCAGAAAACTCCCCATCTCCCCAAAGAAACCTCAAGGTTCATGATCAAGAATTCTGTATTTCCAGGTAACCTTTTTTTCCTGGAAAGAATAATGAAGGAAATCTGCAAAGTAATTTCTGTATTGTTTCCCTCCTCCTGACCTGCTGGCTGCAGCTCATCCCCTGAAGAAAAGAAACAAGAGGAATGTGCTACAGTTCTCTGCAAACCTGAACTGTGTTGTTCTCAGTAATTACAGATCTGCTCACCCTCAATTCTTCACTTGGGTGCTTGATGTCAGCCAGAGTCATCTGAGATCAGACACCATAACCCTTGCCACATCCAGGATGCTTGAGGCCCATCTTCAGAGACTTTAGGAGGTAACTGTGCCTCCAGGGCCACCTTGCAGAACACATGAGGACTGCAAACTGTGTCCCACTACAAAATACTTGATTGGTGTTAATAGAGCTTGGCAGAACAAGCTTAGTTTTTAGGGAGTTCCACACTCAGAATGGCAGCAGCTACCATTACCCTCTACAGCTAAACTGAATTTTCCTCCATGCTGCTGCAGAGCCAAGTGGTATCTTTCTCCTACAAAGATCCTCTGCATAAAAACAGTGAGAAAGGCAGCAGACCTTCATAAATTAGAGCCCTAGTCTTTCTCTGACTTTCCATTCACTAATTGGATTCATAACAGTTTAAAAGTGTCAGATATCCTTTCCCAAAATCAAGGAGAAATCTCCCTGGCACCTTGCTTTAGCTCTAAAAGGGCAGGACTACAAAGGAAGACATCACTGCTCCTAAAGCTCTTCCCTCCATTCCAGGAGGCCTGTGTCTGAGGTGGAAGCACAGCTGCTCCACTTCTTGGTTGTTTCACTCTGACAGAACTAAACTTGCTTTCTTTAGAAATAAAACAACAAAAAAAACCCCCATACAGACCTCTGAGGCCATCCACACAGCCATAAGAAGTTAGAGATGAAAACCACATCAAACAGGCTTGAAATATTTTTTGATGAGCCCTGAAACCTTGAAAGTTTTCAAATCCTCTGTGGTGCTGCTCTGCAAATGCTAGCAACATCAACTCTATTTTCAATGAGAAGCCAGAAGGTGCCTCAGCCCCTGGGGAGCATGCTGTAAAGCCAGAGATGCTGGCTGCTGAGATCACCAGGTAATAAACACACCTTTGTGGGGTGTGTGCCTTGGACTCTGCACCCTTGACTACATAAACATCTTGCTAGGAGCCTGACAGAAAGGGTTCTTTCCATGGGACACACATGCTTTTAAACAAACTGACAAAATGTGTTTAAAATCAGTTTAGGGAAGCACAAAGTCACACACATTCTAAAATCTGAAGCCTTTTCTTTTGGGCCACTGTTATTTAGACCATACTTTGAGGACCAGACCTTTTCCTACTGGAAACTGGCTCAGTTCAAAACATATTGGTCTTTGGCAATCATGATATGTTCAGAACTAGCACCACAAGCACAGCTTCCAGCTTTATAAACACAACAGAACAGCTTCCCAGTCAGTGTATGTGGATTTCAATTCCTCCAGCAGCTAGAAATAACTCAGAATCAGCCCTGAAATGCTACTCATGTGCACTGTCCTTAGATCAAGGTGAAAAGACAGATGATTCAGCATTTAATAAAAGATGTAATTGCCTTTCAACAGGCCATTCCACACCATGCTGCTTTTCTGCTTTCTAAGTCTACCATCAGATGAAGAGACATTTTTCCCCAAAAACCTTTTCCTGCCTTCAGCTTGCTCCCTTTTAAACTGTGATACTGCTCTAGCTGTAGTAGATGGGAAACTGGTCTGTGCAGATCTGGGTTGCTGTCATGTCCTGGGTGTCTTTCACCTCTTCAAACAACCTAAATATATACTCTTCTGAAGCAACAGCTTAATTATTAAACCATCAAGTGTTTGTCCAGTGCTATTTAGGGGTTACCTAAAAGAAGCATACAGTCATAAGCAAACTCTCATTTTCAAACAGCAGTGAGAATGCAGCTTCTGGGGTGGCAACCCTTGAATTTAGCAGAAAATAGGCATTCCAAATACCAGCAAATACTGATCCTTTCTGAAGCAAACCAAAGGAAGGAGCAGGCTGCCCCAAACCCACTTACCTGTTAAACCAGTCATCAGTATAGCGAGGGTAGGGGTAGGGATCATTGCTGCTGAAGTCATAGCTGGCTTTGGCATTCTGCAAAACACAACCAAGGTCACTCAGTCAGCAGAGCACCAGACAGGCAGGGCAAAGGGGAACACAAATTGAAGGGGGAGCTGAAAATCAGAAGCAAAGGTAGTGCTGAGAGACTGTTCACCAACACTGCCAGGAGTATTGAGGTGTGAGGCTACTTGGTGTGGCAGGATACAAATTAAATCCCATTTTCCAAACAGTGGAGGAAGTGACCTGACACTTGGGTCTTTCATCATTGCATTGGGGTTTTTTTTTGTGGTTCTACAAAGCCCAGTTAGATTTCTGAAAGCATTTCAGTGCCTAGGAATCCAAGTTTCTCAAAATCCCAATGTGCAGACTACATGAATGGTCAGCAGATATGCATGAAAATCCCTTTGCACCTTTTTGCTTGGGCCTTTAGCTGCTGAACAGCATCACAGATGTGGCCTTAGGCACTTCTGAAAATGTCATCCCATGTCTCTGCTCTCCTCATTCCTGATTCTGCTCTATCAGCAGAGCTAAGGATACTCAGCAACTTTCTGAGGCTGGATGTGAGAAGCAGATGGAAAGTTTCAGAAAGTCAAGTGCCATCTTCTTTCTTCATGAAAAAATAAATAAAGGGTGACTGAAAATTAAGCCTTGAAAAAATATTTAGAAGCTTCCTCTCTAGTTGATGTTCCCAGAGTTGATATTTTAATACACCCCACACTCAAGGAACAGAATTATGGTAATTCTTAATTAATGTGTACTTGTATCCTTTCCAAGCTTTGGCTGAGCATGCTATTGAAGATAATTGGAGACTCGTGGCTGAACAGCTTTGCTCCTAAAAACATTCCCTTTCAGCAGATTCTCTGCTCCTGGGGTACAGGAATAGAAAGTCCATTGGGAGCACCAAAGTCTTTAGGTTTTGGATTCTAAATCCCTAACTCCCCCAAAAAACTTGTGCCAGAATGAAACTGAGACAACACCATCCTTGATCCTTGGAGGGTAAAGCTAAGCACCTTGCAAGTTACTGTACAGTGATTTTTCTGGGTGACCTTACCAGAGAGCCTAGCTGCTTACATCCAACAATAAACATTTTGCAGCATTTGAATGGAGTAGAGGTTTGCAGAATGCCTATCACACAGCTTGATGCTGTTCTCCAGCTCAGACAGAGCTGAATCCCTTTGTATCCTTATTGATCTCTCCAGATCTCTAACCTAAAGCCTTGATTTTCAGCCTGAAGATGCTTTCCAATTAATGTTAGCTGTAGCCACAAATTCTCAGTGTTTCTAAGTCTCTGTGCTCAGGTGCATGTTTAATTTATCTCTTTTAATTGTCACAGCTGCTTATACAGCACTTTGAATGGCACTGATTTGTATGAGCTGAGAGTGAACAGAACATGACTTTTCAGCCAGGGAAAGAAAGGGAATTTGGCAGTGGTCTGTAAATCAGGAATGGCACAGAGAAGGTGGTCAAGGAGTTATTATTTACTGCTTCTCGTAATACAAGCACTAGTGGGAATCCAGAGAAATTACCAGAGGGAAGAAAACAACAAGTATTCTTCCACAGAACATGTAAAATTCACTGTCCTCCAGCAATACAGAGGTTAAAAATCAAGATGAAATCAAGAGGTAGTTAGACAAATTAGTGGAAGATAAATTTGGAAGGGGTATTAGGTGCTTGTCAACCAGTCCTGCTCTTTGTTAAGGAGTGCAGGACAGGCTGGAGAACCACATCCTATAGTCAAGTCAAAACAGAAATGATGGTTCTCTCAGAGTAATTTAATTAGGAGATAAAACCTACTCTGTCACAGCATCTAGCTTGGCAACCTTTGGAGAGAACTGAATTTCAGTCACAAATTAAGGAAACCTCCTTACACTGCTGCCTTGGGCTAGCCACAGCCTGAGAACTATACAGACTGCAAACAACTGAGCTGAGTCCCAGGGATTTCAGATCTTTTCTTTCAGGTAGGTATGGTCTAATTAAGTACTAAATGCAATTAGTTCACTATATTGCCAGCTTCTGATTTCACTCAAACAATACTGTACAGATGAAAACTCAAGTCATGGGCCAGGGTTTTTTTCCCCAGTCCTACTTAAGACAGATCCTAAGCTGAAAGTGGGTCTGGGCAAGGCTGATTTTTCAGGACATCATCAGACATGCAAGCACCTCATGGCAGCTATCAACCACTCCTGACTCTAGGGTTCCCTTGTGCAAAGAATAATGGATGGAAAAGCCCTTCTAGCTGTGCAGATGTACCATGGTGTCTGGAGTAGTGAGAAGCAAAGGGATCCACAGGCACCCTAGAGCAGCCTGCAGCTCTGCTCTATGTCCCATGTAACCAAATGTCAGCTTAAGGGAAGGCTGCTTTAGGCAGGCTCTAAATGAAGGTGTGCAGCAGTCTTCCATACCCTGGACTCAAAGGAGAAAGAATGTTTAATGCAGCAGGAGCCACTGCAAAATCATGAATTCTTGGAAAGAAAACAACTGCTGACTGTGCAATTTAGCTGCATTAGAATCTCTGAGAAAGGACTCAGCTTCATGAAGGAATACTCCACCCACACCATGGAAGCAAAACAGCACTGACAAGTACAAATGGACTGCTACAAGTTCTTCATTTAAAGATCAAATTCCCACATTTCTAAGCCTCACTGTTTTTTACTTGCCTTTCTTTTTTTCTAAAGGCATAAACCAATGACAAACTAAATCAGTTTCAGCACTCGACCAAAAAGGGAATTGTGTTGGAGAAGAGCTAAAATATTTCCTCCTGTGTTTTGGGGAGTGAATATTAAAATCTGTGGGCTGCCATTCTCCTGCACAGGCTGGACTGCCCAGAAGGCAGCCAGAGGGAATTTGCTGCTAGCCATGGAGATTTAATCAGGGTAGGAACATGGGAGGTGACAACCAAAACCAGTGCAGATGAGGATCCACACAACAGCACACTGAAACAAAACCATTTTGCTTTTCAATTCAGGTGGTTCCATTTCAGTTTTAATGCTAAACTAGTCTCCTGGCAGTTATTTCTCACAGACTTGGAGTGTCCAATATTTGGTTTTCAGTATCTAAGGTAATGGCCTTGTCTTCTTCTCCAGGGAGCAACTGGAGCCATCAATCTTAGGCAGCAGCCATAAGTCTAACCTTAGACAAGTCTAAGTCTACAGTGTTAGGACAAGATGAATCCTATCCCTTCTGTTCCACCAAAACCAGTTCACTCTTCCAAAGCTTTGAGCCTGCTGTTGATCTGTCACCATCTGTACACAGTTACTCACAAGTAATGACACAGAGTCATCATGGTTGGAAAAGACCTCTGAGATCATGGACTCCAACCACTGCCCTAACACTCACTACTAAACCATGGCCCCAGGCACCACCTCTACATGTTTTTGAACACTTCCAGGGATGGAGACTCCACCACCTCACTGGGCAGCCTGGGCCAATACTTTATAATCCTCCTGGTAAAGAAATTTTTCCTAATAGCTAATCTGAACCTCCCCTGGTGCAACCTGAAGCCATTTCCTCTTATCCTATCACTTGGGAGACAAGAGCAACCCCCATCTTATTACAACCTCCTCTCAGGGAGTTGTAGAGAGTGAGAAGGTCTCCCCTGAGCCTCCTCTTCCTCAGACTACACAACCCCAGTTCCCTCAGCTGCTCCTCTCAAGCCTTGTGCTCTAAACCCTTCCTCAGCTTTGTTGCCCTTCTCTGGCCATGCTCCAGTAACTCAATGTCTGTCTTGTAAATAAAAATGCTATTACAGAGAGGAATGCTATTGTACTTCCAGACATATATCTAGTTTTGCTTTTTAGTCTCTACCCTAAATAAGATGCTAACAGAAGAGTTTTGGATCAGATGATGAGATCCTTTCAGTCATTTATTAAGTAATGGCTTGGGTTCCACTACACAAATAGAATACTTTTGCCTACATCTAAAACTCTGCTTAAAAATAAGCCTAGAATGGCATCTTCTAAAGAACTGCCCTGTACTTTTTCTAAACACCTGCAGTGAAACCACCTGTGGAAAACATTCATGTGTAAAATATGACAATACCAATAAATCAGTTGTCCCATGTGTTGCTCAGCTCTGTAATAAAATTATGTACCTTGAATAATGCAGCAAGCCTCTGAAGTGTAATTCACTTCTCTTTTTATTCCATAACTCAAGTAATGTGCCTATGCTCACATGTTAGGCCAGGAGACAATTAAAGACACATGTCCCACCAGGCAAAGGCTGCTTCCATTCATGATGTTAAAAACCTGGTGAATTTAGCCTAGAGATTTTTATCTTTTAAGCTATAAGAACATTTTTCACACAGGTGGCATCTGGTCTTACCCTTTTTCAGGCAACTGCAAATCCTTAGAGATCTGAGACAGAAAGATACTTTCTGTTTGATTTCTTTACTGATCCAAAGAGCAAGCAAAGCCCTGGGCTCAAATTACAACACAGAACATCTGAGAGAAACTGCACTAAAATAACACTGAGCATGTGGGAGAAAAATGAAATTGTACTGTACACACAAGCTAAAGAAAATGGCACATGCTCACCAAGAGGCAAAGAGGCAACATGATATTTTGCCTAGGAGAGCTGCTCTAAGGCTTAAAGGTCATTAATGCAAACCAGGCATTGTTGCTAAGTCAGTGGTCACAATCAGAGAATATCTTGAGTTGGAAGGGACCCATGAGGATCACAGAGTCCAACTCCTGTCTATGCACAGAACAACCCCAAGGTCACCCCATGTGGCTAAGGGCATTGGCCAAATGCTTCTGGAATTCTGTGAGAGTTGGTGCCATGAGTGCAGCCCTGCGGAGCCTGTTCCAATGCTCCACCTCCCTCTGGGTGAAGAACCATTGCTCTGATTTCCTTTGTCAAGTAACCCAATGAAAGTCCAAATGCCACCTGCCCCTGTTTGCTGATGGTTGGCTCACAGGTATAAAGTCAAACAAGACAAAAAAAGAACCACAAAGACTCAGAGGAAGATCTAGGCTGAGCAGAAGTTTTATACAGAGAATTATGGGTTTTTATCCTGACAAAGGTTTAGACATAAAACTAACTTATTGAAATACTCTCCATTTCCTCTCCCCTGCATCTTTACCTGACATAGGAAGAAGCCTAAGGAACTGAGGCAGGCACAAGACTTTATGAAACAGCAAGAAGTCAAATGAACTTGTGCTTATAAATAAAGAGGTTGCTCTGCAGTTCCCCTCTTGGCATTCTCAGCCTGCTCCACAATTTGCAGCTTGATGTGGAAGAAACCTGAAGCACATCACCCATTGTTAATTACTTCAGAGCCATTAGCATAGTTTGAGAGCATCCCAAAGAGAAGGGAATATTAATAATGTGACTAAGATCTGTCAAGACATGCTGGGTTCTCAGGAGTTTCAATGAACCAATTGCTATGCTTTGGTATTAATGAAAATGCTGGCATTCTTTATTCCATGTGGAGACAACAAAACCAATGGACAGCTAAATCCAACATTTCAGGGAGAGAAGGAGAGCTCCCAGGAGAGAGACTCATGGAAACCCACATATAGTCCACTCTGCAAATGATCATTCCAGGTTCTTCTCTTCAAGAGGAGTGTATCTGATCATAGCTAATGCCTTCACAGTAATGCAGTTTACACAGGATGTGGAAAGGTAAGAAATGGCCTAGATATCATTAGCTAACTGAAAGACTGATTCACAATCACATCAGGCAGACAGGGTATCACTGGTGACTAATTCAGCAGCTGAGTTAAGTGCCACTGGTTTAACATGATTTAGTTTCTTCCAAGAAGCAATCCTAAAAATCATGTGCTGGCATTGAAATGATCAATGAGGGTGGTTAGACAGTGGAACAGGTTGCCCAGAGAGGCTGTGGAAGCCTCATCCCTGGAAGCTTTTAAGACAAGGCTTGATGGGGCCCTGGGTAACCTGATCTAGTGGATGGTGTCCCTGGCAGGCAGGGGGGTTGGAACTGGATGATCTTTGAGGTCCCTTCCAACTCTGACAATCCTATGATCAAGTCTTTGAAGCCAGCACAGCCTTTGTATGCATTCAAAGGGAGATTCACCTCCTTTAACAAAACCCACACAGAATCATTAAGGTTGGAAGAGACCTCTAAGATCATCAACTCCAAGCTTCAATCTATCATCACCATGCCACTAAACCATGGCCCTAAGCACAACATCTAAAGGTCTTTTAAACCCCTCCAGGGATGGTGACTCCACCACTGCTCTGGTCAGCCTGGGCCAATGCCTAACCACTCTTCAGGGAAGGAATTTCCACAACCTGCCTGCAGCACATTTCCAATGAAGCCCAAGCTCAAGACAGCACAGGGAACATGTGACTGAGGTCTGTCTGTTCTGCCACGTGCATTTAACTGTCACCAAATGACAGCTCCACAGCCCTGCAAGTGGCCAAAGTTTCCCCAAACACAAGCTCTTGTTATCCTGGGCAGTATGTTTCCATGGCTCTTGGTACTGTTATTTGCTCAGGTGAAGCTAGGAAGCCTATGCCTCTTACTGGGATGACAACAAAAAAAGGAATACATAGTGGAACAAACATTACAAATGTGTTATTTATAGGAGCTGCCAAATTTCTGATTGCTCTGAAGCTACCAGGGACTTCAACAGGGCCAACACTTTATTAGGCATTGTGCACTGCTATCCCCTGTAAGAAGTGTTCATTATGCTTATTCTGCTTATTGCTTCTGTTGGGAACACACCAGAAATGAAGAATATTACATATTTAAATCCAAGGAATCTGAAACAGGGCAAGCTTTTAAAGATACCACAACCACCTACATAGCTACTAAGTCAAATTACTTTAAAGTAAGGATGAACTGACCAAAATAAAACTATTTCACTATTATTCTCCTGGGGATACTTTGATTTTACAAAACACTCATCTTTATGAACACAAATATTGTTCTAATGGAAGATTTCTAATCAGTTCCAAACAATAACTGATCTGCAGAAAGGGAGGTAGTAAAAAACCAACCCAAAACAATGCCAGATCCTTCCATGGCAAACCCTGAGGACTAACATCTCAGCTACTTCTCTTGCCCAAATAAAAGAAAATATTTCCAAACAACCTTACTTGGAGAAAGCCTGGAGAGAGGAAGAAGCCAATGTCTAAAGCACCAGCCAGAAGTGATGCAGAAATGTCCTTATCTGCTCTCTTCCCTCCTTGTGCATTCTGCATTTCAACAATCTTAATTTACTTTCCATGGATGATGCCTTAAGTGAAAATTAATACCCCTGCTTAATGCTTAAAGTGATTAGCCACCTTGCACTTTCTCAGTGGGCAGCTGATTAATTAAGTATATTGATTACAGAGACAAACACTGCAGACAATGTGTAGTCTCTTAGCTTGCACAGGGAGTGTCTCTGGCACCATCCCACAGTGCCTGCACACCAGGCATGCATTTCATGAGAACATCATCCCTTTCAGGTGGTTCTAGCATAGACTGAGCAGGAAACTTTTGGCAGCAGTCATGGAGTCACAGAACTGTTTCAGCTGGAAAACAACCTTTCAGATGAAGTCCAACCTATAACCCAGCACAGCTAAGCCTACCACTAACCCAGGAAGCCAAGCACCACATCTACAGGTAAACATCACACAGAGAGAAACAAAGCTACATTCTGCATTCCAAACACTAGGTTTTGTTCTAGAAGTGACTCTTCTTCCCTTGACAATCTCTGCACCATCTTACACTGTCTCCACAGAATTTCAGTCAAATGCCACTGCAACACCTTAGTGTCTTTCTGATTCTAAAGAATTGGGCTTTAAGGTATTTTACAACCAGCATAAATCAGGGCATGCTCCTGAAGAGGCCAACATCAGTGGAGCAGTGCCAACCCCAGCTGTCTAGATGGTGCTAAGCACCAAGCCCCTGAACTTGCCAAGCATTCAAGGTCCACATCTCTCCCAATGAGCTTCAGTGAAGCAGTTAGCATAACAGCTTTCAAGTGTGAGAAATCCAGCTTGCAGCTGCTTCTGTAGGTAGCATAAATGTCACTCCTTAAGGCAATCACACTTCCCTTCTCAAGCTGCAGCCTCCTTTGCCTCTTTCTATGCCCTCTGGCTATAGGAAGTCATCCAGAAAAGAGTCTTCCAGTTCTTTTTGCTGTTCCACCTTTCTAACTGAGTTGAAAGCTAGAAGGCTGGGGTAACATCTATCATTACAAAACATTTTTGTCTTTCATGATGTAAGGAGGCACCAACATCTCCTTTGCATAGCACCATGGCTTCTCTCTCCCTTTACCAGTGCTCCTGTTAAGTAGCTATATGGCAGGGAAGAAGAACTGTAGAGTCATTTTATGTCAGCTTCAGTACATGAGCACCACTGTGACATGTCCTTGCAACAACAGTCACTCTTGGGAGCAGGGGTAGACTGTGTGCAGGGCTCCATTAGGTTTTCCAAGATGTGTGACAAACCCAGAGTACCTTTCCAAAGAAACAGCCCACCTTATTTGCCTGGCTAATGTTATCAGAGAAGGCAGCATCTTTTTTTCAGCCTTTCATACCTTCAGAGTAAAAAAACAAGACTAGAGAGAGGAGCCCAGAAGCTGATCCTGCACAGAGTAACAGGAAAAACCAGCCAAACCTGAAATACAGAACTTCATTCTCTTTCCAGTAACTTCTACTTTATGTCAGTGAAACTTCATTCTCTTGCATGTCCTGAATGATCATCATCTAAATGCTCAAACCAGCCCCCAAGCTGCCAGAAGCCACTTGAGCAGAACAAACAGCCCAAGAGAAGGCAATCAGTTTTGGTTGCTAAGGCATCATTCAGCCTGGCACTGGAACACTTGATCCTTTCCTTCTAGCCTGGCAAAAGAGAAGTTTCATTTTGTCTCAACAGTTTCTTGATGAAATCTCTGCCCCAATCTGCTTGTTAAAGCATCCATCAAACAGCAAGCTTCAGAATTTGCAGTGTTACTATTGTGAACCTATCCCAGGTTTTGGTTGGGAAGTTTTAATTATTATGCTTATTAGTGTTTATTGTAGAAAACCTATTAGCAAAAAACCCAACTCCAAAGCACCCTTAAGAAATGAAGTGAAACCAACCAACCCCAAATCCATTCAGTGATGTGTTGAAACACCTGAAACAGTTTCTTCTCTTCTTTATGCTTTGAGAATGTGTTATTTCAACACTGCACTTTAAAACAGGTACTGGCACCAATGGCCAGCACACAAGAGTTTGCCCATAAAATACCTTTCATGTATTAGCAGTAAAAGTTAATTGAAATGAAGTGTCTAGAGCATGTGCTCAACAACCCTTTGAAATGCAGTAGGAAATGGCAGTGGAACTGTCTCAGGCTCTTGTGACAATCCTGCTGTAGGAAGGGGATCTCATAAACCTAACTGAAATCATTCACTGGTGCCAGGCAAGTATGAACTTGACTCTGGTTGTGGTTTGGCTTTCCATTCCCTGGGGGTTTTTTTGGCTTAATAACAATGACAGTGCAAAACCACTGGGAGCTTTTCAAGGTTTTCAGATTGTTTCCAACAAATCTTGGTCTTGGAAGGGTAACATTTTTCTCACCACCAGTTATAGATGAACTCTACTTGACTTGGACAATTCCATCAGCTGGGATTTCTGTGGGGTAGACCATAAGGGTCAAAAAGCAGCATGGTTCAATAGCTGTCAATGGAGCTTTGGCAACCTTCAAAACCCCATGACTAGGCTCCAGTTCTAGTGAAGATACTGATGATTTGTACTGGTAAAGCATCAAGATCTGGATCAGGGTCTCCAGAATGATTTGCTGGCCCTTTTGGTAGTGTGCAGGGAAGCTAAGGCACACTCAAATTCATGCTAATGAAGGAAACACAGACTTTCTAAAAGAAAGAAGATCCTTTATGCTGTTGCTAAGCTTCACTGCACATATTGCAGTGTCTAATTTATTGCCTGTACTAGTTGGGGTTTTTTTATGGCTCTAAATATTATTCATTGATGTTTTTCTTCCTTTAGCAAACAATGGAAACTGCAGCTCCTAGCAGAAGCAGAGCATTTCACCACTTGTGTTAATCATGCCAAAAATATGCTTCCCATTGCCTTTCAGCAGTGTGAGGGAAGCTGTTACTGGATTAGCTGATGACAAGTTACCAAAAGTTCTGAGATAGATGGACAGACTGCTTGGTGTTTGGAGAAGTCCAAAGTAAAAAGAGAAGACAGGTAAGATCACCTGCTGTTCATATCTGACTAAGAAATGGTAGAAGAAAGGGTTCTCTTTTGCTCAGCAAATCCTCTCCTGTCTACAGCCTGATATGACAGTGGGTAAGGACCTTGGAAGGTGGAACATAAGATTGTACCACAAAGACATGCTACAGAGAAAAAAAGACAAAGGTAGGGGAAGGACAGCAAAGAAACACTGCTAGGATGACTGCCTGTTGGCTTGTGCACATGTTCCATCTGTGTAACTCCATGGATTTAAAAACCTCCTTCCCTATCTATGTTAGTGTCAGTTACTAACAACTGCTGCAGGATTCTCCTTTGCCATGGGTCAGTACTTTGGAAAACAGTTCCCTAGCCACACACTCACCTCTGCTCTTCCTACAGCAAATGTTTGTCTTGTTCTCCCTTCCCTCCCCACTTTTCTTTAAGCAAGCTTTCAGCTTCAGGCAGAGTTCAGACACCCAAACCAGCAATTTTTAACTCCCAGCCTGAGGTCTGTTGGTGGGATCCTGATTTTCCTCTCTTCTGCTAATCAGGGACCAACCCACTTCCATGAGATGATCAGCTCCCTGCTGCTCTAAGTGGGAGAATGCATCTACACTGACCTTCCCCAGCAACCACTGGCCCAAAGTCCTGCAATCCAAACTGGGATCAGTGAGCAGCTTAGGTTTCTGTTTGTAGCCAACAAAGCTCCATTTCCTCTCTTAGGCTTTTCTTTCAAACAATGTAGACCCCTCACAGCTGCTGTTCTCCTCTTTTATTAGACCTATCTGATATGCAGCCCTCATTACTTCACTTTTCTCCCTCACTCAGATGCTGTATCTTGAAGAAGTCAGTCCTGAAAATTACTGCCTTTCTATGTATAGTCTGACTTGAAAGAAAACCCATGGAGTACATTAGGCTTCAGCTTTTTAATTATCAGTTCATAATGAAGGGTTCTTTTTGTGGGGAAAAAATAATTTCCTGAAGGCTTCATCTCTGCAGGGTTTCCAAGGCTTGGAAGAAAATATTGATTTCTTGACAGGGAGGCTTTCTGCATTCATGGCACAGAATGGAAAATTCCAGTTTTGCCATAGCCCTTTGAACCCAGAAAAGCAAGTGGGTATACTGCAGCAAGCTGGAGGGGGTGCTGGGAGAGTTGTCCCCTCAGCCTGGGAGCAAGGCAGACTCCTGTCCATGTACATTAAGTGCATTAAAGCAAAGAAATGGGATGATTCAAGCAGTAAAGTTCAGAAACTAAAGGAAAACCATGGATGGAAGTGCACCCCAGAGGTGACAGTTCAGCAATTTTTAGGAGAAAATACAAATTGTTTCTTTCAGAAGGTCTCTCTCTTCCCTGACCCCCATTTTGGCTAAGTGCTAATCCCCATCAAACCAGCAAGCCCAAACCAGAAAAGCCAAATTAAACTGAGCAACCAATGCCAAGTTTTTATAGCTGAAACTGCCTGAGTGCCAAACCCACCATCTTTAGACTTGCTAATTGCTCCCAATTTTCCAAGCAAGAGGTACAGAAATTGCCAGGGTATGCTGGCATTTATGCACTAGAGAAACATAGGCTGGGGGCTTTTAATTTCCTAACCCCAAACAACAGAAGTTCAGAGGAAGCTGCCCAAAGTGCAAATGGCAGGAAAACACCAAACATGTGCTACAGGAATTGGACAAAAGTGATCACTAGGCCAGGCCAAAGCCCAGAACTCATCCCTCAAGAGACTCCTTTCAGTGCATTTTTACATCCAAACTCATCTTTCCTGCTGCTGAATTGATGTCCTTGTCTTTAGTTCGTGCCCAAATTACTACCTACCAGGAAAAAAGGCCCCTGTGATCTCTGAGACACAGCAGATGCTGTCAGAGCAGGATCTCCTAGGACTCAAGGAAGCCTGTGCAGCCTTGCAGCGAGAGGAGAGGCAAGGTGCAGGTGACCCAAGCCCTGCAACTGCTGTGCTGCACTTTGGAGAAGGAGGAGATGGCAGATTTTAGCAGTGGGAGCAGAAGTCAACTTTGCCCTGCAGCCAACCACCTCTCAGACACAGCAATTGCAGCCAGCTCTGTGTGAGGAGGCACCAGCACCTCTTACTGGTTACCAAGTTCACCCTTTCACTAGTTACCTTGCACATAACGTGCTGCTTTATCAGTACATTTCTTTGCTGGGTCCTCTGGCATGTTCAGCAAGGAATTAAAAGTGAACCCTAGGCAATAAAGACAAACTATACAAACCCAAGTTTGTTCCCCAGTGCTGTGACAGCCTAGCAGCACAGATTTCATGTGCTAGCTCCTATTTTATCATTTCTCTACTAAAACACAAACCTTTTCAGATTCTCATCTCAAGATCAGTCTCCTCACAAGTCTCCTGTGACTGCCATGAAAGGTTTGTTGTTCCCATGCCCAAAGAGCTTTTTCTTCTCCAATTTCCATATCCCAGTATTTCTTTTCTAAACTCCCAAATTTCTTCCCAGCCCCACTATTTTCTGGTTTCTAGCATCAATGTCTGTGCACTGTCATCCTCTGTGTCATTTGCCATTCATTTCCAGAATACTCCTACTGACACTCTCAGAACAATCCATTTCTGCTGAGCCTGACAAATATTTATCCAGCAAACAGAAAACATTTTTAGACTAAAAAGAAAGAAAAAGCATTGTGTTAGTGAGAAAATCTGGGTTTGGTTTCTGGGTATGATCCTAGGTTCCCTGTTAACAACAGAACTGTTCCTGTTTGACATCACATCAGAGTACTTAGTGCTTATTGGAAACATGATTTCTAGAACCAGAATATTCCTACAGACTTTGGCCATGCCTGCTGCTGAAAAGGGAGTAAAGAGCACATCAGTTGCCAGAACACACACAAACCCCACAATTCTCCAAGCAAAAAGGCACCCTTTACAAAACTTCTGCATCTACATCCATTTATGGGAACATCCTACTGAGCTATTTCTCTTAGGAAAGAGTTTTGCAGTCAGGGCAGAAGGTTTAATTAGTTGCTATCAAGTTATTAAGTCAGTTCCTAAGGAGTGAAACCAGCTATCCTGCAGTTTACCTTTGTGGTCAGCTATTTCCCATATTCCTTCTCCAAAGTAAACACCTTCTCTATTCATTTAGGCTCCAGCAAATGTTCTTTACTCCTTACAACAACAAAGAGATTTTTCATCCTGGTGTGTTGTTATTTTCCAAATTGCAAGTATGTAAAAATAGTTGTCTCCCTCTCTCCCATTTTGAAGCTGTTCTATTTGAATAGCTCAGGCTTCTACCCAAATTTCCTGTTGTCTTTCTTCTTCTTTACAGTTAACTGCTCAGCTGAAGAGACCTGGGCTTCCCTCAGGAAGCCACTGACTGCAAGACAACAGCAAGACCTGAAGAAGAGACACTGTAACCTCCCTGGAAAAGAGCCACAGCTTCTTGACACCCAACAGACTGCCAGAAGCACAGGGTGAGAGCAGCACACCACAAAGGCAACCTGCAGTCCAGGGCTGCTGGGAACCCTTGTAGACACCTGGAGCTAGGAGTGCTAGTGTCAGTGGGAGGTTGGGAAGAGCCTAGAAGAATTAAGAAAGGTAAAAACTCTCTTGTCTAAAGGCCTGAAGCCTGAGGAACAATCAATTGCCACAGTGTGTGCTGAGAATACACAATCTGCCCTGCACATGCTTTCAAACACTGGATCAAATCACCTGTTACAAAGGAATTGAGCTGTTCCTGGAGGTTTCAAAGGCTAATGCATGCCTTGTCACAGCCCAGAGCTCTGTGGCCCTTCAAGTGACAGGTGCATTCTGCATCTTAATAGCAGGATTTAGAGCCAATTCCCAGGTTACTCATTTCTGTCCTAAATCCAATATTGCAAGCTGCAGCTTATTTAATGTGAGGCTGAGGCAGCACTGTCATTCCTCCACAAAGAGCCTTGCCACCCTTCCACAGGCAATCCCATTTTTAGTCTGCTTCCTTCCATGTGACATGTACCCTCTGTAAGTTCAGCTGCACTGTTGTTTCACTCAGTGCTTAAGATTCTGTGGCAGAAAGACTCTAAGAATAAGAACATGTCACAGAAAGGGTCAGCATGTACTTACATAATTTGATGCAAGATCAGGATGCAGATAATCAATTCCTGCAATAAGATAATGACAGAAAAGAAAGCAAAGGTTAAGAGCTTCAAAAAAGATTTTCTAATGATCACAGAGCAAAACAAGATTCCTTTTCAACCATAAGAAAATGATCATGGTAAACAATGCAACTGATGGAAGGAAGATGCCAGTTTTTACATGTGGCCTTCTAAACTGCTGTACCCACCCAGGAGGAGTTTGCAACCACTGATGTCAAAATCCAGATGTCAGCTGAAAAAGTGAGTTCAGTCACAACATATATTGACATGTTTTATAGCCTAATCTTCCTCCTTCTGATTCATTTAAGTCACAATTTATCTTCTCTCACCTCAAAGCATACCCAAACTAACAAGATGAGTAAGCACTGGATCACTACAGGATACAAACAGAAGTATTTTCAACCACTGAAAACTGGAAACTAAATAGACAGAAAGTTACCTAAACTAGACTTGGGGCAAACATGTATGAAAGAGAATGTTTAATGTTGGATTGAACTATTTTAGCAAATAGCTGAGATAGTTTCTGCACTGTGTAGTGTGCTCAAGATTAACAGAGCAGTGTACAGTGCAGAATACACCCCTCCTAATGCATGGTATCTACAGGCAGCAAACACAGAAACCTCTGTGTGACTGAAAAAATCAGCTGTGACTTCAACTGTACTTTTATCTTCATCTTCCCTGAACTCAGCCTCAAATTAGTAATACATTTATTATGCAGGTCTTTATTGTCATTAGCATGAAAGTGTTTAATTATTTCAGCTGTCAAGTATGACTTAGAACAATGCAACCCAGAAAACATCTTCCTAAGTACCTTTTGCATAGCAATTATGCCCTCCACTTAGTGCCTACAGAAGTCAAGGAGAGTCTTTCCTTTGGCTTAATGACCATTAGAGTGTGTCCTGGAAGACATCTGAGTGATAATTGCAAACTACTTTTAAATGCTTGGCTCTCCATGCTTCAATAGCCCTAATAAAGTCTTTATGGAGGCTGGAATTCTCACCACTACAAACAATCCATTATTACTTTCTAATCTTTTTTTTTTTTGACTTTGATTACATGGAAAAAAAGCTACTTAAAAATATTAAATTAGCACTTAGGCTTCACTTACCATCATCCATAATTCCTATGGTTACTCCCTTCCCTGTGTATCCCAGCTCCCATGCTTCAGCTACATTAAGGTCAAGTCCAGGAGTCCCATCTGCTTGACCAGTGTTAATCTAACACATCAGTGAAAAAGAAGAATAGTTTTTTTACTGACAGACATAATTCCACAGCCACTGAATCTTCCTTTATGTTTTTGTCATGTAGGTTTGGTATGGAAAATATATCCCAGTTGTTTTGGAGTGCACATCTGTACATTATCTATCAAAGGAAATAATGCAGCAGCAAAAAAATAAATCCTAACAACAAGAAGAACTTCAACCCTAGGTAAATTCACTGCTTTGTGGTTCCTAAGATTTGGTTAAACACTGAATCAGCCAGACTGAAGAAGTGACTTTTCTATTTAAGCATGTCAGGGCAGTAGATCAATCCAGAAATGAGTTAAGACCAATGGATTTTATAGAGGACTTCTTTAGGAGCAGGAAATGCTTTTTCCTTGAAAGCAGAGGACCTACTGAAATTCATGACTACAGGGTTTAGTACCAGGAACAACTTCTTTGATAACCAAATTAGCTCTTGTTTAAGGAGGAAGATTCACTAGCTTCACTAGTTGAAGGGTCCTTCTCAACCTGGTGAGTGTGTGATTCTCTGGTTCTGCAGCATAGGCAATCCCTGTGTCTTCACCAACCTCAAACACACACAAATCCAACAGGATCCATGAGAAAAATAACACAACTTTTGCTGTTACTGCTGCAATAACTTCCAGTTGTGTCAGACATTTCATTTCAAACCAGATTTTAGTGTACTTTATCATCTCAACAATCTATGGCTTCATTAAAATGTTGTTGCTTTCAATCACTGCAGTGTTTTGATTGAAATACCACAAAGAAATTAATTCATTCACACTTCAGTTTATCATCTCATCAAGGATGAAATCCCATCCATGTGCCCTTGCTCATCTGAAAACTCATCTTAGGGAAAAAACAGACATATTGGATGGATTCATAAAACATGTGAAATAAGGGTAGAAGGAAACAGAATAAGAAACACTACTCTTAAGCAAAAAGACCCTTAAGTTAACAAGGCATAATGCATTTATTATTTCATCACAAGTAGGTTGCAACATCAAAACTGACCAAAATTACTCTATCAACTTTAACAGAAAAATATAATCTTGGCTAATTCTATGTAAAAAAAATAATTTTGCTTTTATGACAAAAGACTTCTTATAAAATATGACACATTAAAAATGAAACCATTTAGCAAAACATTCATTTCTTTTGACATTAGCTTAAGCCAAAAATTCATCAGTTTGCAGCTGTTCTGCTTTTGACAGAAGAAAATCAATTAATATTCCAATTTCTCTAAGAAAATAAAGACAATTTCTAGCCAGTACTCTAGAACTTTTTGTCATTAACTCTAGAACAGTATTTTACCTGGCAACAGCTCAAAGACATTATTCATATGCAGTTTTAGGGGTCACATCAGCACACCAGGAATGGCCACAGGACACCAATACAGTTCTCTTTCAAGCCTTCTAAGGATCTCTCTGTTGACTGCAATGAAATTTAGCTCTTGAAAGGTGCTGGGTCTTCCCAGCATAAGAGAGGTTACAGTTAAAAACAACAGGACTGAGCCTTGCATCCATTCCCAAGTTCTTGTGCCATACTTGGAAAGAACTCTTGCAAGCCATTGCAACAGCACAGAATGATCTGAATACCAGTTGTTTAGCTCTGATTCCTGTGATTTGCATTCAAAACTTACCAGGTACCATTGCTTTGTAAACAAAGGATCATTCATGTTGATGTCAATGTCATTGATGTCTCTGTAGCCTCGCTTCCATCTGCTGAAGCCTTCCTGTTGCACAGCCTTCCTGACCTGGAAGGGTTAAATTTTACATCTTTAGCTCAACATTCTCCATCACACAGACAAAGATTCTTTAGCCTTGTTTTCAGGAGAGAGGAGGATTATGCAATCTAACTATTTATGTCTGTGTTCTTCACTTGGAACTTTTAAAGCACTGACTGATTTCAGTCAAAACTTGGGAAGAGGTAGGGAGCTCCAGGACTTGGCTATGGAGGGAAGAGACACCAAGAGATGTCCTACCTTGAGGAAAGTTTCTATGATAGTCTTTTTCTACTCTTTAGCCTAACACCTGAAACCAAGACAGCCTGGAGAGTCCCAGCATTTAACTAAAAAATCCAAAACCAAAATAAAAGGAAACTAAACCCAAAAACCCAACCCAAATCTAGCCTTCCCGACTGAAGAGGATGCTTAAAACCATAAACTGAGCACACCTTGAGGCACAGCAAGAAGGCAATAAGACTCCTAACATTTTTTGGGGGAAAAAAAACCCCAAAGATGGTTATTAAATAAATCTAATAACTCACAGAATCAATTCTACATGTGTGGCTTTGGCATTTCTGATTAAGGCTACACACAGGGGAGTTACAGCACCGTGTGACAATAACTCATACAGTGTCAGTCAAAACCAACAGAGGAGAAATTCATCCAGAGGCTAAATCAGATCTTAGGTCAGCTGAATCATTCTTGGAGGTGTCCTCCTGTCTCTGTTAATTAAAGCAGAAGCCTCAAAAGCCAGTGCTCAGTGAGGTGCCCAAGGCTGAGATGAAACTGGGATCTAACTGGTGGGGCTAAAAGCTATTTTCCTCACAGCTACATTGCTTCATTTTAACCCTGAAAACCTAATAGCAATTCATAGTGAGCAGGATGATGCACCATGCCCTAAAATGTGACCATCAAATGTTTCTAGAAATCTATCTGCATGAAATCTAACTCCCTAAACTAAAGGTACCCAGTGATAAAATACTGAAATGGAAGTGCTTTCAGTGGTATCTGTGTTGCCATTACTTGTGCAGGTCCATTAAAAGTGGAGCAGCTTGAAACTAAAGAAACAAAACCTAATAGAAAAAGAGCTAGAAAGAGGATAGCAATTAAGTAGGACCCACACCAGTTATTCTTAGTGGCACCAGGTATCTGTCCAGAGCAAAGAAAGGTATAAGCACACTGATAGCTCTAAGATAAGGCTCAGTGATGCCATGGAGACAACAGAGCAATCACCTGTCATTCTGCCTTCCTCCATTCCCACCCCTGCCTCTCTGCATGCAGTGCAAACCCTGAGCTGTCACCACAGAAAATCACTCTGAGCAGAAGCCAACCCTCCCTTAGAGGAATGCCAGAGGAAAAAAGATTTCATGTGTTTGTGCTCCCACACAAGCTTGCTGGCTCTGCAGGACCTGCTGCATTAAGGCACCAAATTAGGAGTTAGTACAAAAGGTTTTCTCCTAATTAAAAAGCAATGCTGCAGAGCCCTTGCTTTTCTTTGAGACAACCTGGAGGAAGCAGGGGAGCAATTTGCAGAAATAGCACAGGCTGGTTTCCCTCTTCAGGATCATCCAATTTGTCTGATTTCTTCCATCTTCACAATAAAATAGAATTTACTTTTTGTGTTTCATATCATATAACTTCCTGAGACATGGAAATACACCCTTCAAGGAGGTATAACCTTCTCTGAGCTAAAACCACCCTGTAGGCACCTTTCTCAACAGGTCAGGTGGAGAGAAGGCATAGAGGATGTTACCACCCACAGATGGAACAGGCTCAGAAACTCTAAGGCCTCTTTTTCACTTCAGAAACAAGGGGTTTCTCCCCTTCACATTCACAAATGATGGTAACTCCTGCAGTTGCATCCAGGTTCTGTCATGAAATTAGCTGAAAGGTTTGGGTGAGGCCTTGGTAGCTTCTCACTTCTATAAGATACAAATTGCCTCATTCAGTTGTCTTGAACAAGGATCTTAGCCAGCACAAGGTCAGAACTTGTCTTTCTCCTGATGAAAATGTGTCCACAAAGCAATAATCCCAAGATCAGGTAATAAATAGAATTATTTGAGTGGAGAGCTGCCCACTGAGTGCTGCAGACAGCTGGCTTGGGAGAATCTTAGTCTTCTTGGCAGCTGGGTTATCCACATTAGAAAAAAGGTGGTTTTCCAGAGCTGGGAACTTGTGCTTCTATATCTAGTCTAGATCATGAGAGGAACTGCATCTGATTCGGCTTCCTTCTTACAGAAGAGCAGGCCTCCCTATGACATCAGGAACATGAATGCATTAAGTATCATGTCACAGGCAACATGTTTCAAAAACACACAAGAGAGAACATCTTTCCTGGTGCAACAGGAGAAAAAGCACTGGACAACATTCTGATCTGGTAACAGCCACAATCCCATGTACATGTTCAGCCCTGGAATCCAGCCCTCAATCCAATGCACAATGCCACCTACCTCATGCCACCCTTTAAAACACTTTTCTCTAGATGAAGCAGAAAAAAGAGCGTGCATAAGACTCAGGCTTCTGAAAATAGCATCTCTAATTGATTTGAGTCTGTGAAGCACAATGCTTCCTAGAAGGTAGGGAAGGAACAAGATTTTCTTACAGAAGTAGCATGAATTTTACTGTCTTAAAATTAGGACTTATTTATCAGCAATAACAGCCTTTTCTTTATTCCATTCTTAATTCATTTATTCCTTTTTCCTCAGGATGCAGCATTAAGTAGAGAGCAAAATCTAAGCATCTGTTTTATTAGCATGTGACTAAACCACGTACAAGTCACTGTGTTGCAACCAGAATGAAGGTCATGTATCAAAAGAAAGGCCATGGATGGGCAGATCTTGACAAGGAAAAAAGGTTCAGCTATTGATTTTTAATATACTTGTACTTATGCATGGTGTATAAAGTCACTTGGGTGATAATAAACCAGCAGGATACTGATGCAGAACGAATTAACAACATAATCAATTGACTGCAATACTGCTCCAGGAGGGCCAGAAACCACAGCACTCTAACTGTGCTCTCTGCTCCTCTGATTGCCAAGATAATCTGCTCCTCATTTTGACAGAACAGGGTTAATTGTACTGGTGAGCTCCTACAGTCTAAGGACTCTGTTATATTAAGTAGAAATGACAGTTTTACTAAATGATACCAGCAGTGCACAAAGGTGGAAGAGTCTACAAAAGCCCAACCTCAAGAATCAAGAACTTCTGAATAGGACAAATTGGTCCAAATTCCCAGAGGAAAATGGCAGTCCTACTGATGACATCTGGAGGTACAGCTTCAAACCAAAAACCTAGCAGTGAGATGATCAACCACAGGAAGCAGTGGTTCTTTTTTCTCCAAAGCCTCAGGCTCAACACAGCTCTGCTCCTGAAGGTGAAGTAAGGAGTTGGAAACTGATAGCCTGTATTTCTGAAGAACTCAGGAGGTTGGACACAGTTCCTACAAATTGTACTGAAGATCAGCCTCTCAGGAAGGTGGTTTGGAACAGTGTGTCCAGATGCATGAAAGTATCATCCAACAAAGCACCTTCAGCTAGTGGAAAGCTGTCCTGCCTGTTGCCATCCTTGATTTCTGACATCCAAGGAAAAATGAAGGCAGCAAAAGATGGAGGAGAAAAGAAGTTCAAGTGAGTACAAACAATCTGCACACCTACCCACCTACCTCTCTTGGAAAAGTAACAAGAATGGGATATCAGGCACTTACAGCAGCTTTTTGGCATCTTATCCATAAGTGACAGCTCCAACAGAGTTAATGAATGTGCCTTTCTCACCTCTGATTTCTGTTTAAGTAAACACAAAGCCATTTAATTTTACACACAGACACAGAACCATTAAGGTTGGAAGAGACCTCTAAGATCATCAGGTCCAACAGTCAACCTATCACCACCATGCCACCAAAACATGTCCCTAAGCACCACAGCTACATGTTTTTTAAACACCTCCAGGGACCATGCCCTTTATCTACATAACAGAAGAGACCTATCTGTTATGGCAATACTGATCCCATTCACAGACTACATGCTCCTCACCTCTATTATCCCCCAGCTGCTTGCTGTTAAGCTCTGCAGATGTCAGAGCAGCACCCATCTCACATTCTTCTACATTTTTGTTAAAGCCCCAAAGCAACCAAGTTTTGTGTGACTCTTCACTACAAAATAAAAGGAATAATGCTGACTTTCTTCACTAAGAACAAAAACCAGTAGAGACCTATCTGAACTGTAACTAAATTCAGCTGAACAAAACTGAATCACTTTGAAATGGCAACAGGGACAGCTCATTTCTGTTACTGAACTGGTAGCCCGGGGTGGTGAGCCTGCTGGAACCCATGCAGCTGTGGTAATGCAGAACATTGATGCCTTTTGTCTTTGGCACAGCTGGATCAATCTGCTTCAAACTTTCTGAGCCTGTTTCAAGGCCCAGAATGAAATGAGCAGGGATGCCAAGGGGCTTGGGAGTGTCCCTGACCATCCAATATTTGTTCATCAAATGCCAATGGCTCCTCTGAAGCATGCTCCTAGCTTGCAAAGGTGCTCATGGATCTTGCCACAAATAGAAACAACTCCCTGTTGTTAACCATAGGTGTCTCTGGCAGATTTTTCATGATAGTCTCCCAGTTCCTCTTCTCCCTGTACCCATTAATTCCCTGGGGAGTTTTCTGTACAGGGACTTTCTCCCCAAGCTATCCTGTCACACTGTTACCAATATTCTTGCACAGCAAATCCTGGCTGTTGGGGCTGCTCACTGATGTCTCTGCCAGAAATCACTGAAAACCCTTAACACCAGAGGTATGGCCATTTAGGAAACTGCCCCAGAAGTTCAGCATCAATCAGACAGTGGTAAAATATGAAGAAGAATAGCTTGAACTCAAAGGTTGCACTCAGGCAATTAAGCTTTCTTGATGGAAACAGTTTAAAGAATTCATGGTTCAACCAAGTTCATCTTTTTTATTCAAAACAACTCTAAGAACTGCCTTGCTTCTTCCTTATTTTGTGACCTTTTGTTTTCCTCCTGTTAGTTCAGTGCTTGGTAAATAAGGAGTTTTCATAACTAAAAGAAGGAAAAAATAAATCAATATTTTTGTCCATTTAGCAGGCCTCTCACAATTCTGTGACATTCAGGAAGCAGTGAGTAAAGAGACAAGGAATCAATGTGCAAGAGAGGCTGCAGATCATATTCAGCCTGCTCAGCTAAGCAATCAATAGTGCTCCTCCAGCTCCTACTTTGAAATGCAAGTGAGGTGCTTAGGCTGCAATGGAAAAGGGTTGCAGTGGAAAATGCCACCTGGGTAAAAGAGACATCTTCAAAGGATCATGCCCTCTTTGACCAAGGTTTTTTTTTTTCCTCTAGGATAGAATTTATTAAGGGGAAAGACTGAGACAAAGCCCTGCACATCCTGAATGCAGTGCACTACCTCAAGAACAAGCAAACTGCTTCACACCTCTGCTGTCTCCTCAGTTTGGCATGAGGGTTCTAGCAGGATCTGCACTACCACAGGTGCTGGCTACTCCAGGAGCTCCATTCTTATTCCCACTTTTTTTTCACTGCTTAGACAAGGCAACAAGAGAGTAGGAGCACTTCTGCAATCTGAAGAAGTTTCCAAAGGAATGAAAAATTGCTTCTTAATCTACACAGAGAAGCTGACATTATACTTTATGGTATATAATAACAGAAAAGGCAAAGTAATTTCTATTTCAAACAATGTCTTACTGGAAGACAGCAGGACAGTCACTTCAGTTCCAAAACCAAAGATCTCTGTAAGAAAGAAATCCCCTGGAGATGGGCTGTAACTGCATGCATTAGTCTCTCCAGAGGATCTGGAAAGACTGCAAACCACAGGGACACTTTCTGAGCAGCTTGTGGGTAAATTTTGCACTTTGCTGTCTCACCAGTTACACTGGGCCACAGAAACGATCAGCCTCTCCAAATCAATCAGAATAACCTCCTCCCAGTGCAGATGTAAACAACAGCATGCCTGGTGACAGCAAAGAAAATAGAGCTGCATGCACATAGAGCACTATTGACTGCAGATCCTTCCTTCTTAGCTGCAAAATTAGTTGCAGTTGCACAGTTTCCCTTCCTCTTACATCCCTCTGCCAAGCACTGCAGATATACCTTTCTAAAAACATCATGTTTGGAAAAAAAATAAACAAACTCAGCTTTTTCTTCTTCTTCCTCAACAGTGAAAGTCTTTTCATGGAGTGGTTTTCATTTACTCCAAGGGCCACCATCAACCTTGGAGGTGATACCCAAAGAAGGTCTAAGTTGTATTTGCATTTTCTGTGGTATAAAAGGGGTTTTAGTTTCAATGGGAATCAGGGCCAGTTCATCTTTAAGACTGCAAACCTTTTGGCAGTGAGACTAGCTTTTGAATCTATCTATGCAGCAGAAAGAAGAGAGGTGCTCACATGATGCTGAATCTTCTAATTTAATAATTCCTTCTTTGTTGTCATTTGTTCATATATAACTTTGGATCATTTCTTATATTCCTGGGCAGTCTTCCAGCAAAGGTCTTTCCTCCTGCTCTGCAAGAGCTCACTGGTCCTACAAGGAGAAAGGTTCTACAGAGTCCAGCTTCATATAACCTCCTTTAAAGATTCCATTAGCACACTTCCTGCATCCACACAAGCAATGAATATCTGATAGATCCCAAGAGAACAGGAGTGCTCATAGGCTAAAGATTCCTCTAACTCTGCTGAAGTTAATTTATTTCATGAAGCAAGTCTCCAGATAAATGAGGACTGAAAGAAAACATCATTTGGAGGAAAATCTGTTCAATTTAGCTTGCATGGGAAGACTCAACTGACAGGTAAAGTTAGTCTCTTTGTTGATGTGTACCCTTGACTAACCCTGATGCAGAACAGGCTTCTTGTAAACATGTGAATATTTGTGCTAATGCCCAAAAACATTTCCAGTCATAAAGTATCATCTGTAACAGCTTCACCTCGAACTTCATCTGTTTCCTGTATAAAGATGCCAACTTGCTTTACAGATATTAAGCACAGACCATGTGGCCAGACTGGAAGTGCCCTGCAATATGCCTGTGTGGGTATGCATCATCAGTTAGGGAAACTGAGACCTCAAAGTAAACCTGCAACATGTGCTGAAAATAGACTCCCTGGTCTCCAAAGTGATTCTGCACTTCAAAGCTGGGTTTTGACCTGTGTGATAACTCATCATACTTCCACTTCATTCTCCACAGTTTCCTTCCCACTCAAATTTCATCTAACAGCTCAGAATTCACCTTGAAACTTCTCCTTGGAAGAAAAGAACACAGGTTTTCTCTCCTGCAATTACTGGCACAGCTTAGCCCCTTCCCACATTGACACTATGTCATAACATCACATCCATTGAAGAGCTGCATGTTTTTCTTTCTCCTGTATGCAATTTATTTTGTTTTCCATGTGTAAGCCTTTTCTAAACACCTTCTAAGTCAAAAACCCAAACATATTTACATAGCTGTCCCTCAAGCCCAATGACAGTGTTCAGTCACAGTGGTGGGAGCTATCTGGGTTCCTCTCACATAGTGGGGCTTAGGGTGAAAGTTGACTGGAGCTTCCTCTCTCTTTTCTGGCCCTTCTGAGCAGCTGGATCCACTGGTAGTGAAACATTTTCATATCCATTTGTTGCCAGAATCCCAGCTGAAGGGAGGCTTCCCATAATAAAAGTGATGTATCATGGGCACTAAGAGGGAAAGAAAGCAGACTGATGTCAGTGCTGTTGTCCCTCCATGCAGTGCATGAACCAAGCTGAAAATCAGTTTGATTTAAGAAAGCCTGAATTAAAACAGTTATTTAAAACTAGCTGTGGGTCCTCAAAACCTGGACTCATGGGGTGACAGTGAAGAAAAGGTTAGCTTCACCATGCAGAATTCAGGCTGAGTTCAAAAATGCCTTTTAGTTTCTTTCTCCTGGCTGCAACTCTGTGAGTGCCCCACCAAACACAATCCTTCTCTTTTGTAACCTCTTCTGCACTGTCATTGCTCAAACCAATTTTTCCTCTCTGTTTCTTCTGCTCTGTTAGTAAATGATCCAGTTTCAATCTGGGGAAAACACACAATCATTAAGCCTGGAAGAGACCTCTAAGATCATGAAGTCCAACTGTCAACCTACCACTAAAGCACCTCCTGAAGAGACATCTTTTTCCAGTGAATGTGGAAGGGAGCACCTCTCTGCAGACAGAGGAGGCCATCACAAATGGCCACTTACTCTTCTTGTGACATCCCCTGCATTCTCTCTGCTCTGACACAGCTCCCCACTGGCAGGCTGCTAGGACTGCTCACTGCCCACAGCTGTCAGCACCTCCCCAGCCAGGTGGTAATGACATCTGTGGAAGGCCCACTTAGCTCTAATAAAAATCCAAACCCTATTTTTCCAAAGCTGCCTGCCTGCAGTGATATAACAACTACTGCCAAAAAGTCTAAGCTTATTCTAATATTTCAAATGTGCAACACTTAAACTTCAAGGTTCCCATAAGTGGTAGAAATATATTAGTGAGCCTTTCTTGTCCATCTGTAACGCCTTCAGAGCTCTGCTGTTATCTCAGTGGAGATGAGATACAGAATTGCAAACCACTGATCTTCCTAAAGTGCTGCCCTGTGGGAATTACATGGGCTGTACAATGTCTTCTGTCAGGAAATTTCATAACTAGAAACCAGACACAAAACAGAAGCCAATCTTATGACAAAGAAAAAAACCCCACAACTATGCTGCTGTTCACATTCACATATCTGCTCATGCAATCAACAGCAGAGTACTTGTTTATAGCACAGCTACTGCTTTAGTCTATTACCATAAATAGCCAGGACAGAAAAGATGAGAGCTTGCCCCCATGCATACCTTCCCCAGCCCAGTAGGAAGCAACTGATGATTTGTATCGATCAGGCTGTAAGCTACAAAGGTTGCAATTGCACTTCTTCAGCCCCTAGATTCAGAGGTTTATGGATCCTCGTCACAAAGCACGTTAATAAAATCAGCAGAGGTTTATGTATCACTGCTGTACAGCATTGGGTTAGCAGCCTTTAGCTGCCAGGGACAGGCCATCTGCCACTGATGAAGCATCAAAATAGAACTGTTTCTACAGACCAATTTTTGTATCAGAAGGGAAGGTAGGAAAAGCTGGGAAATAAGAGATTGATTTGCAAAAAGGAAAGAAAGAGCTGATGTCCTATTGTGCTGGCCCTTACTCAAATCAGCTTCTAATTTGATACTTCCAAAGGACTGCCCTTGATCCTTGTCAAGATATGATGTACATCAGAATCCTCTCTTTTAATCTTCCAAATTTTAATCTTTTCAAATTCCTGCTTTTGGAGCCTGCAGAGGACACAGTCAGAGCTCACTGGTGCCCAGCACCAGGGCAGAGATCACATCAGGTCACTCTTGCCACCTCATCTCAGAATCTGGCTGCCATCAAGGGGCAGAAAACTACCCTTCTACCCCTGAACTCATGAACTGCCTAGCATCCAGCTTGAGCACTGTATTGAACCCACATTCACCCAGGCAAAGTCTACAGCTCTTTTCTCGATGAGAAAAATCACCAGGACACTAGTGATTTGGCAAAGGGATCACATCTACCATGAAAGCCTGGAGAGGCAGGAGATGGAACAAGGAGCAGCAGTGGAGTCAGCAAAGCTGGGAAGAGACACCCTGCTGGGGCACATGGCCAACCCCAGAGTAGCAGAGCACACAGAATTATCAGGCAAGGAAGAACCTGTGAAACTGAGACAAGTATTAACACAGCCAGAGTCTATCCCAGCTGAAACTCCCCTTGCCTTGTCACAGAGACATGGCACTACAAGGCACAGCAGCATGGTCTGAACATTCTTTCAGCATTTTCTCCATGACCTCCTCAGCAAAGAGGCTTTTTACACCCCTGCCCATGTTCTCTAGCAGCCTGTCCTGCTGGCTAAGCCTCTCTCCAAAGCATGTCTGCACCATTAAAAAATACTTCCAAAAAAATCTTAGAAACAGAGAGGTTTCTGCCTTGCTGGCAAGGGAACAGGACATCCAAAGGGTTCAGGTTTGTCTCCTGCCCCTCTATTTATCCACTGCCTAAAGCAATGAAAAGTGGTCCCCAAAGACTTACAACTCATTATTAATTGGCCTTGCATGTGCACTAGCAGGGATTTTAGTGCCAGAATTTTCCCTTGCCCCCACTGGGTCAGAGCACAGGCTGCTTTAAATGAAGTGATGAAATGATCATCCTGCTGGAAATTCTTTGAACTATGGCTGCTTTTCTGGACAGAAATGAGGGAGTTTTCAGTTCAGTTATTAGCATAAAATAATTAGACTTTGGGGTATATTTTCCTCCCAGTGCAGACACATAGCTTACATTAATATTAATAGGGACCTCTCTATTCACACTCATTGAAAGGAGGCTCTACCCTGGGGGACTGAGAAAGACTAAACCCCAAATATGCTTTTGCTTATCACCCAAGATTCCCATAGACTCTTGTAAACTGCTCTCCTCATTATGTACTCCTTGCTCTCCCTAGTTTATTTCCATTGAGACAAATGTTTAGCAAATGATGGAATAAATCATTTGCTCAGCCTTCACACAGCAGGCAATCAGAAATGATGCATGCAAATTCTATGGAAATTGCTCTGTGTCCAAACTTTGAGACCCAATTGATGTTATGGTTTCCACAGAATAAAAATTGAACACAAGCTTCCCTCATGAAATTACATTTCTTTGGTTTGAAAAGTAATGAATCTCTGGTTAATACAAAGAGTGCCTCCTGCACACAGATTATGGGGCTCTTCACATTACCCTTTCCTGTGTTCTGGCAAGCACTGAAAAAGTGGCTTGAGATTACCAGTACTTCACAGAGTTAACAAAAAGGGAGATCTGGGGAAATAGACTCCTGCAGCAGAAGGACTGACCTGACTGCAGTTTGAACAGATGCTTAGATTGGGATATGAAGTCCCATGTGTCTTGGGCCACTGCAGGCTGAAGAAGGGTAACATTTTCAGCACTAAATGACAAAATCATGGACTTGGCAAGCTGCTGACAACACAACAACGTCAGAGATGATGTCCTTTGTTCTGGGCCTTTCCTTTAAGAGGTGAGCTGTACCTATGGATGATCATCATGAAAGGAAAATGACAACGAAGCACTGCCAAAGACACAGTGGAATTACAGAAGGGATGGGACTGCCAAAGTCTTGGCTCCAAATGTCATTTTAGGAGACTAAGAGTAACAAAAGTATTCTAAAAAATAGAGACACGTGAACAAAAGGACAAAGAAATAAACTCTGAGGTCCCTGAAAAAGACTGAAAATTACTATCCACTCTACTGGGTAGGGCCCCTTATGGTTCCTCACTTCTCTTTCAGGATGGGTCAACCAAGGTTAGCTACTCCCTCTTGTTTCATCTCATCACATCACATGCCACCCCAGACTGAACTGCAAATGAGATCAGGGAAATGCTGTAGCTTAGCAACATTTCAAATGCAATCATACTTCCTACCCCAACTCCAGCTACCCTCACAACAAAAAAAAAAGTGGGAATGGTGTTAGGAACAAACAGTCAGGACAACAGGAGGCTGGAATACTTAATCTCAGGAACACCACCAAGAAAAACATCAGATGAAGCACCACAGTACAACAAGTGTACAGTGGTATTAGCTTCTTGGCTGAGATTCAGTTCTCCAAAAGTGCAAAGACCCAGGTTCTACCTCCTCTTACCCAAGGGTAAAAACACTCACTCCATTTCAGTGAAATTACTTCAGCTTTTCACTGCTGCAAACTGGAGAAACATCTATCTTGTGTTGAACACCATCCCTGCAGGGAGAAAAACTGTTAAAAGGCTCCCCTCTGGTTGAACTCAAGTTCAAACTTGCTGGGCTGAACTTTTGAGGATGAATTATTATTCTTTACCTCAGGGATGAATGCCTGTTTCCAAAGAAGTAACCAAATCAGAACACACAACCCATTGGTGAGGAAAAGAATTGGGGGGGAGGAGGGATGAGCAATCAGGGATGCCCAGAGGAGATATATACCATGAAGCCAGAACAGTTGCAGAGCCTCATGAATTGGTACCATTCAGGCTCTTCAAGCAGCAATGGCACATGGATATGATCTGGAGACCTCCCAGTTTGGGTGCACTGCTGGAGGATCTCTTAAGTGATGGCTTGCAGGTGGCTCCTCTCCAGCATTTCCAGCTTGGAGCTCATGGAGGGGTCACCCTAAGTGTGTGTGACCACTTGCACAGAAATACTGCAAAAATCTCAGTGTGATGAGACCTGAGGCATGTGTTATTCCTTCACACATGGCTCCCTCATGTTTAAGCCAGATACCCTCTTCCTTCACAGGTGCCTGCAGGTGATGAAAACTGTCCAGGGGAAGTTTTCTTCCCTTTATCACAACTCACACAGCAGGCAACCTTTAGAAAGCTCCTCCTACCTTACACAAGCACATAAGTGAGGTCTTGTTTTGGCCAGGGATGAAGGAAGCAGGTGGTTATTTTGCCTGGTTTTCCTTAAGATCTGTTATGAAAACAGAGTCCTGGAAAGCTACTGTGTTGTGCAGCAAGAACTTATCTGAGGTCCTTATTAAAAATATGGCTTAACCCCCCCCCAACAACAACAAAAAAACCCCAAACCAACAACAATCTCTTTTCTGTTGTCAGTGCTCACAGCAGCAAAAATAAAGGCAGAGCTGAAGAGCTGAGAAAAGTCTTCTTGTATTCCCCCTTTATATGTCCCCTCTCAGCTTAACTCAGGACTTGCCAAAAGACTCACATAAATCTCCAGGGAATAATTCATTGTGTCTTTCATCAAAATCACTGCTTCCTCTAGTCAGTCAGGGAAGAGAGCTGCTATTTTCACCTTGCAAAACATATTAAAAGAGGTTTCAAATCACCTCACAAAGGGGACAAAAACCATTTAACATTTCATTCCACATCTCCACCTGAGGGTAATGCATCCAAAGACAGGAGGCTGTGCTGCAGTTTGGGATCAGAGCCAAGAAGATGCCTTATCCTACTGTTCTACTGATGCTCCCGGCAGGTGGGATAGGGAGAACTGAAAGAAGCTAAATGTCAGCTTCCTATCTGCATAGACCCAAGAGAACTTCAATTTCCATGAGCAAATATTATAATAAAAACCATGCAACACCTACACAACCCTAACTGCCAAGAAATCAGATTCATCTCTCTGACAAACTTCTCCAGCTGATCAACACACATTTTTGGTCAGCAGCACAGTCTGAAGTAGGTGTAAAGAAGGACAAAGGCATACAATTCCCTGACTTTGTGCTTCTTACCATCTAAAAATGCAAAAGGCAGGGAGGGAGTTGTTGGATTTTACCTTCTGGGGAATGCTGCACCTATATATTTGAAATATATCAACTGCAGCATGTTCAGTCAAATAACTCATGCATAGTTTATGTAAACAATTAGTTGCTTACTGGAGAGCAAAGAATGAAGCAGTAAATGAAAAACTGTTACTCAGGTTACCATCTCCTGAGCACAGACCCCTCCCCTCAAATCCCTATTAATGCTGGAGTCCAATGTGTTTTCTCCATCTGCTGCTGCTGCTGTTACCCCAGACAAGGAGATGCCGTCCTGGGAAAAGCTGGAATGAGCCATGGGGAAACAAGGAGAGGAGCAGAGGCAGGACTGCCAGTGCTGGGACAAATGCCTCCATACAATTCTGTTATTATTTTATGCTTAGATAGCCTCTAGCACAGTAATTTCCCCTGAGCCTCCAGATCATGCATGTGGAAACACTAAATGACAACAGTAATTACAGTCTAAGGTTACTGTCCTTTGTCTTAAGTCTTTTGGGCTTCAGAGGATCTGTGTTAATCTCTTTGGTTTTATTTTCTCCCCACTGTTCTCCTCTCAGTTTTCTTATTGCCCAGGTGCTGTAAAGACCACAAATGGCTGTAATCCAAACTACTTGGGGTTTTTTTCCCCCTCCAGAACAGTAGATGGGCATCTGGAATCTACTGTTCCTTTTGTTCTGCTTTGCTGTATGACCTTTTAGACAATTTAAAGCACCCTGTTTCCAGCATTTATGAAATATGCATAATCCATATTTAAAACAGGTAGTTAAGGATTACTTCATTACATACTGTAAAAAGACACAAATTCTTTCAGATGGACAGACAGATCATTTCAGTAGGAGATTTGCAAGTATTAAATCACCACAGCAGTCTCTTTCTCACTGCCATCTACTTTGTAGGCAGATAAAAAATATTTGGGAAGATTTAGATGACTTTCTAGCTGACGCTGAATTATCCTTGTTTGCAAGGTAATTCCCCTTGTACACACTTCTCAAGTATGGTGTTAATAAGGAAACCACACTGGGTAGATTTTTCTGACAACATTTTCAGGTGAACAGTTGTCTTTCCAGAAACACATCCTTGCTCTATCCAAAAATCTTCAGCATTGCACAGTGAGTGGCAGGACACCAGCTGATGTCAGTTTGACTCAGAAGCCTAAAAGAAGTGTCCTTTTTCATACCTTCCATACTCAATCTGCATTTTTCATACACTCAAACTTTCTTCCAAACCTCACTGACATATGAAAGTGAAAACATTTCATAATTAAACTCTAAATTCTCCTGAGACTGCATATGGCAACTCTGAAATGAAACAAAGAACCAATTTTTTTCTTTTGCTAGGGCAAGTTGTGCACTGCAGAAAAAGTTTTCTTCCTTGGGGATAGCCAACCAAACCAAACCATTTTTATTCCCTTTTTTCCAGGTTTTTCCTTCAACTAGCTGGAGCCCTGGCTGGGTATCAGGGGTTGCTTCTGAGTTTTGTCCCTCACTAGCTGTTCTTTCCTTGCATCAAATATGCTTTTGGATGTCAGACCAAACTGAAGTCAGACCTATGGATGTCTGGAAATAGGATGTTCAAGTGGAAAGAAATAATAGAACTGAAGTAAAGAGTCCAAAGTTATCATGGAACAAAATCTTAGAGGTTCCAACTAGAAATGTTGAAAGAAAATGAAACTTAATGGTTTTTGCTAAATAAAATCAATTGGTCCAATAAAATATTTTTGCCCTGATTCAGTATTTCAAATATGAAACTGTAGATTCTGTTTCTGTTACTCTGTGATGACACTATCAGAAGGAAGATGAGTTGAAGTCTTAAAAATATTTTTTCTTTAGGAAAATAATTCATTTAGTTGATTGTCCCATGGAAAACTTTTCATAAGCCTTTTCTTGTAACATGTCCTGCACAACCTGGGGAAAGACCTTTGAGATTTATCAATATGAATATGGTTCAATCTGGAAACAAGGAAAGAAAAGCTTGCTGTGGAAGTTTCCCTTCCTTTGTTCAGAAACGAAATAGTCCAACCAGAAATCCTCTTCCCATAGCAATCAAGGGAATTATTCCAAGAAAATCTCATGCTCCAAAACAAATAACATAGATTCCAGTGAACATTTTCCCAGGAGAGCATCACAGTTGAGAAAAGAAAATCAAGCAAGCATTGTTCAATCATGTCAGCATCTCCTGGCCTAAGAGAATCACTATTTTTGTCCAGACTCTGGCAGACATTGCTTGTTGCCCCATGGTGTCAGATCCATAAAATGCAGGAGGTGGGCAATTACAAGAAGAGTTCAGTTTGTTCCTGGTTGGAAGAAAACAGCAGTTTTAACACTACCTAGAAGGTAAGACACTCTGCAGACTCTGCCTGGAACACAGCCTTTCCAGAGAGGAGAGGGGCTGAAGAGCTAGAGCTGACAGCTCCTCCTTTCACCAGGAGAAGCAGCCTCCAGGCATAATAGCAGGGACTTTGGTGGAACCAAGAGTAGGACAAAAGTGATGGAGTGGTCCAGTAGCAATGCAGGGGAAGGCTGGCTGAGTGCCAAGGACATCAGTAGCCTAACACAGAAGATGGGCTCAGCAGCAAATTCATCATATTTGCCAGATGACAAAGCCAAGTTAGAGTTGAACAAATGTAATCAATCAATCATTCAGGCTCAGACCCCAAGACAAAACCCAGGGCATCTCCCCACCCCAGTGGCTTATGTTATTCTTCAGATTCTTGATGAGGATCCAATCGATACATCTGGGCTTCCCCATAAAAACAAACCACAAAAAATGAATAGGAGTGTGTGGAGCTGGTGAGGAAGAAGAGAACCAACTCTCAATGTTGAGCACAGCACTGCAGTGTTACATAACCTAGAGCCCAGCAGTAATCAGCTTAGTGATACTGCTGTGAGACCAGGAGGATAAAAAAAATAATGAGATCTGGCAATTCTCTTTTGTTCTGTGAAGATTTCATGTTGGCAAAGCTCATGGATCCCTTACTGTGTATTCCTCTGGATAAAAGAATAATGCTTGGAGTCAAATCTAAAATGAATGGAGAGATTATTTACATTTATGAAATATAAATTATATCTGTACACAAAATAAGAGCATACTTTTCACCACTCGGAGACAGTAGATGGCTATCAATATATAGAATATATATTGATATATAAAGACACACAGAATGAAAAAGAAACAGAATAAAACTATCTTCACAAAAATAAGGCCATTGAGCTAGCACCTGATACAGGCAAAACTGCAATAACACTAACCCAAGTCCATTTATGATAGCATGGAACTGGTACTATACAACTCATTAGGAAAAATATGAACCATGGAGATGTTAAGGTATTTCTTAGTCTTCCCACAATGCTTTATTCCACCCAGTCCTGTTCTCCCTCTCAGTATGGAAGTTTACAAGGCCAAGAAGCATTATTCAACTTCACCAACCCATGACACTTATTAGCATTTTAATTACTATTGGCTATTTGCAGCTGTTTGAGGCACTCATCTTGCTAAAAAGCCATGTTCAAAGTCAGCACCAAACAGTTACTGCAGAGAACTATTCAGAAACAATTTCAATCTAAACCTGGAATTCATTTCCATTCCATCTCCAAATACTGCAACCAACTTTCTCTGACCTTTGCAAACCTCCTTCTGTATTGCTGGAACACACCGTGCACACAAGCAATGATTTCATGGGGGTATTTAGAACTCTTTGTTGACTTCTGGGCTTCTGAGCTGGTGTCCAAAAAGAATTAATATTACACTTAATATACTGCATACACACTTTGAAAACCTGGAAAAGCAGCAACAGTGTTTTGGAACAGATTGCAGTAAACCAATAGACTGTAATGCTCTTCACAAAGAAAATACTCATGAAAACCAACAGTAAAAGTATGTTTAATGCTGTGAGTGGATGCATTACACAATCCATTTCTTTTGTGCTGTAGTAATGTTTGCCATTATATCACTTCTTTCAGGCTGAGTCTCTTAGTAAAAGGTGATGGTGGCTTTTAACACCCAAGTCCTGGCACAGCATGCTCAGCTACCCCAGATAACTACACCAAAACCATGCCAGTTCTAGGTTGGTTTTGACTGAACTGCACACCCTCAGCTGCACTGCCTTTTCTTTATTGCAAATTGGCAGTTTTTCATTCTCCAACTTTTCTCTTAGGCTTAGAGATTTGCCAAAAGAAAACAGACTCCAAGATGATTTGCATTGTTCCTGAGAAAGTTCTTCTAGCATATAATTTACTGATACTGAGAACAAGAAAGTACAGCTGAACACACAGGCTTTCCAAACTGGAAGTGAAGATGGGCTAACCCATGGCAGTCTGGATTCTGTCCCAGCTCTAATGTTGATGACTTGGGAGGTGAGAGCACTTTTCTATCCCCACAGATTTTGCTGTCATCAAGCACAAATACTCCCAGGCCATGACTGACTCTTCCAAATCACCGTCAGCTGTCCAGAACTGAGCCCTGGCAAGAGGTCACCACACAGGGCCAGGAGATGCTGGTACAATGACAGCCCAGAGAAGGCTTTCCTTCTCCTCCCCAACACAGGCTCCAGCCAGATCACGCTTCCCAATGGAAAAGGGCATGATTGTCACCAACACTATGGCCATGGATTCCTGGATCCAGCAAATGCTGAGATATTCATGACCTTCAGTGACTTAGGTCAGCACATCAAAGCACTGCATTTTGTACCCAAAGCCAAACCAAACTTATCTCAGAGCAAAGCGAACTTGTGCAGCACACCAGGCTCCACGTTAGTCCAAAGTCACCAGCTCACGCTGTCCATTCTTCTCCACATCCTACTAACAAAAACCCTTAAACCACATTATTCTCACCACTGCTTGTATTAGAACAGTACACAGACCCCACTGAAGACTCTGGGCTGGAAATTGTACAGACAAATACCAAAGGCAAGGCCTGCTCCACAAAACAGAGACTCTATTCATCAGGCAGGAAACAAGAGGGACACAGGAAAAAGCTGAGGGAGACTGGGGAGCAATGCTGCAGTCAAGAGAACAGACACCAGCAATAAAGCAGAAACTTAACCACTGCCAGTTCAGCAATTTACAGGCAGCAAAGTGGAGGCTGAACGTGGTCAACTGCATCAACAGGATCTTGGAAAATTACTGAACTTCCATGTGGCTCCATGTATTTTTTGAGGTATAAAGCTCATTTTTTTGCCTTACCACAAGTATCATGTTCAGCTATATAAAGAAGAAATGATACATGACTGCAAACAACTTCAAAAGATCACCTGAACCATCCCAGGGCCCCAGGGAGGAACCAGCCATGCCCGAGTCAGATATGATCACTGTCTAACCTTGCCTTAAAACCACTGACCATGTGGATTCCACAGCCCCCATGGCACCAGGACTGCAGTGCATCAGTCCTTTAACTTTTGGAAAATTCCAGGTGAATCTGCACAGCATTGTCTTCACTTCTCAGTCTATCTTCCAGTACATTCATTTGTATTTTTTTCTAATAGAAATAGTTTCAGCTTACCCTATCATTTTAGTTATACACTATTTCTATAAAGACACATGTATGTTTGAGTTTGATGTCATTTTGATAGTCTGTTATTTGATTATGTGCAGCTAATGGTGCTCTTTCATATAACACAGCTATAAAGGATTTCCAGCATCTTTAATGTTGATGCTGATGGATTGTTTTTTTCTCCCTGGAGCTGTCTTTCTAGTTACAAATAGAAATAACAGATCAGTTCAGCTTAACTTTTTTGTATTGTGCTGGATATAACTGCTTCTGCTCCAGTAGCAAATTTTTGAAATAGTTAATGTTCTATACTCAACAGTGTTGTGATATTTTACATCAGAACTGTATTGCACATCACAAAGAGAATATTCATACATGGTTCAAATAGGAGCCAGTAATGTTCTACAATAGGAGGAATTCAAACTTAGAATCCCTACCTCCAGACAACTGGCTGGGAGACCTGCAGCCTCTCCCCAAGACATGAGACTGGCTCAAGCCAAGTCCTGAGCACTGCATTCACTTTATACAACATTTACCTCCACAGAGGATGAAAGTTCTGTGTAGATCTGGGGTCACTGCTGTGGGTGAACTGCACAGGGATTAATCCCTCTAGCCACAAAGGGCACTGACAGCAGGATTACAATAGGACACAAGTCAAGTGTTGGGCCTTTCCTGAGGGATGGATTTTGGTATTGCTGCCTCTTTGCTTTCAGGAGTGAGCTACCTTTCTTCTCAGAAGAAGGAAGCACCTTGAGATACCTTCCAAGTTTTGATGAGAGACTTATCAGGGAACAAAATTCACTAGCACTCATCAGGAAGCTGGGAAATCAAGCTGTGGGGCACAGAGCAGGAGTAAAGATGCCCAATACAGCCATTTTAATCAAAAATAACTGTAAACTGCTCTTCCTGCTCCATTGCAGGGACAGAACTGCCTGTTCTTCAGCACCAAACGGCTGAAGAAACAGGTTACACTTCCACATCAATTACAGAGATCTGACCAAATCTGCAAGGACAGCTACAATGGCTCCCAATCCTTCCATCCCCAGCTCATTGACACTTGCTGGAGAACTGGGGAAAATTGAGTTTTCCTTACCTCATCAAGAACATTTTCACTTTGGCAAAGGGGAAGACCTGTGCTGGCATCTAAGGGAGGAGGCAAAAGGCTCCACTTTTAACCCATCAGGCAGGAAGCAAGAGCCTGTCATTAATGCTGCCAGAGAGGACACTGAAAGTTGACTTACATTACACTGCCATCACTAGGAGCTGCTGCTTGTGAAGCTGTGGTGCTCTTCCCAAGCTGCTGGCCCTCCTTCCCCTTGTTAAAGGTGACCATGGATGAAACATCCAGCTCTGGCAGCACTTGGCAACCCCCTGCCTGGCATCACAGGGTACTTCTGCCTTCACAGGTTGCAAGACTCTGACCATAAGTTAGTCATGTCATGGGACAGATCTGAGGTGAGGAAGGATATGGAAGATTTTGATTTATTTAATTAAATGCTGAGATCTGCATTCATAATCCACTTTTGTCCCCTTGTCCCATGACACAAGCAGTTCTGGAGTACTGTTAACTATACCTTGAAGAAGCTAGGCACCTTCCCTCTCCAGAGTCTCCTACCAGCACAGGTATCAGCCAAGTCTCCCTTTCTGATCCCTTTCTGCAACATAACAATTGCCATCTCTTGGCTGTTTATTTCCAAAGTCATCATCATCCAAGTGCCAAACTCACTCACTTTCAGTGGAGGATTTTCATTTCACCTTCCCCCCTCCACACATATATATTTATTCCCCCAACACCAATACAGATGTACTTGCATACAGATACCAGCAATGGGACTCAGCTCCCCTCTGTATATTAAAGCCCTGAGTGGGATTAATCTTGGCAGCTGTCTGACAGGAGAGACTGTGTGGGAGGAAAATGGTTTTATCTCAAAGTTGAAAAGAAAGCAAAATAATCTTTGAGAGAACAAACTGTGTTTCAACTCTTGCTCCTTCAGTGCAAGACTATTTACTAACTGAAAATACCCAACAACAGCAAAAATACCTAAGTATTGCTCTGAAAGGCATGATAACTGTTTATTTTTTCTGTCATTTTACTTGGGTGGCCACTTTTCAAAACATTTACTAATAACAGAGTTGAGTGTCTCTCCATGGGAGGCCAGAAGCCAAGTCATTTCTGAAGATCAGAATGAAGCAAATCCCATGGTTTTCTTTTAGCTATGGTGGAGCAGGAAAGGTCTGTGCTTCCCATCCTGCCCCTACTGTACTTTCAGAGACAGGAAACCTAACAAACAAGATAGCATGAAGTATCTCCACGTTTCTGATTTGACTTTTCCAGAGCAGTCACACTGATGAAACATAGCACTGTTCCTCATAATTAAAACCAAAGTTTACTCTTACAGAAGCTGTATTTCCCCTTCCACAGGGAAGTCTCCATTGGAAAAGGTTACCCCACTCTAAGGTTGTGCTGTTACCTGCACTCAGGAGGGTCATGTTTCATTGTCATATGCTAAAAAAAGAAAAAAAAGAATCTATTTGGCACCAAAGGTAGCTCAGTAAAACAACAACAACATCCAAAAGCACTTGGAAATGATGGAAATTTGGAACTGACACAAAAGAATTGTTTCTGAGCAAACCTCTCCTGGAAGGTTAACCTTACCCCTGAGAATGTAATTTAAATAACTAAACAGTTTTCATTTGAATCAGTTCAATTCATTGTGGCATTTGCCATCTGACAGCGAGGATCCCTGGGAGGATTCTACTGACAGCAAAAGCCACAGCACTTCATGCACCTGCACTTTTTTCTCCAACAGTTCAATAGCACAACACACTACAAGACACTATTCCATAAGCCTTCTCCTGCTGCCAGTACTGCTTCAGGCTTCAGCAACACTAATGTATTAAATAATGTCAAATCCATCCTATTTGAGGCTACTCTTCAGAACTGAGATTCAGTTCTTGCTGGATCTCGAGGAAAGGACCTTAAAAATGCTTTATTCCCACTCCCCTGACAGAGATGGTGTTTATCACAAAACCACTGCATATGTTTAGCACAACTCCAAATTATTTTGATAAACACAAGAGTAAATTTTACACAATAAAGATTTTTGGAGCATTTTAAAGGAGATGCAGAGCATGAAAAAGATGCAGCAACCTCTTTGCATAGTGCTCTGCCATGTGTCTCCCAGGACTCCTGAAAAACTGACATGGTTTTCCTCAAGGGACTTACTTGATTAAAGAACATTAATTAATTCAGTGAATATCTGTGCTGGTTTTCAACTAATAATTAAAATTAGCTAGGAATTGTAATCTCCTTAAAAGTGAATATACAGAATAAATGCAGGCCACTTCCTCCCAACATTTGGGTAGGGCTAAGCAGCTACAGCATTTACCCTAATGGTTCCTGGGAGATTTGGAAGGCCTTGTGGTGGAAGTTTGCTTCCTGGCTAGCCTGGCAACAGGAACATTTTATTCTTGGCTTCATGTGCTAACATATTAACCATGACAGTGCTGACATTTGTTGCTAAGTAAAATTGAATGTAAATGGCCTAGAAAGCTGCCATTAAATTTAGAAATTATTTTTGGAGTCTGAAATTAAGTACTGTCAACACAACTCATGCTTCCACTTACATGCAAATATGACAGGAATTCTTAATGACTTCTCCAAACTCCACATATAAAAGCAAAAAGAGAAATAAGAGTAATGATTTTAATTGCTCTCAAACTGCATTACAAAAAGCAGCCAACCTAAATGGTATCATAAGAGCTCAAGGACTATCCAACAGGACAGGCTAAGAATGTCAGGTTACACGTGGAACGGAAACATTGCTTCCATCCCCCAGCGAGACCCACGAGGTCAGGATACACCCAGGATCATCCTTCTCCTCATGGACAAGATATTCTCATTTAGATACAAGGCTTTACTCCCTGAGATCAAAGGAGGGAGCCAAGGAAAACCAAGCCATTGGGATGCAGCACCAGGAAGAAGTGGAGATCAACAGCAAAAATGAGATTTCACTGCACACAACAAAAACCAACTGAGAATCTAGAGACCACAAATATCAGGTAACTGCAAAAGAGAAGATCTCTGAATGAGAAGGTAGATTCATTTAAGCTCTTCTTAATAGCACTGCCAGACACTTAGCCTAGAGGCAGTCAGTGCAAGAGCCAGCCTAGAATTAGTACAGCAGTGCTCAGCCACCTACTACAAAGCTGCAGTTAGAATTGGTGGGTTCATACAAACATCATTTGTAAAATTTTCATACGCAGTTGTATGCTTTTCCTGAAATGGCTTTTAACAGGATTGGGCTGTTCAGGGAAACAAAAGACACCTCTCTCAAGACATGTGCTTAGTATCTACTAATTGTAGACAGTTTCTCAGTAGCTCACTTTCTTTGCTTGGTAAACAAAACGAGGGAAACATGCTAATTCAGGTTTCAGGAGGAGAGTGGGTCTCTTCATCATAGGCCCTCACCTGTACCTCATACCAGCTTTAGAGAAGGAGGCCATGAAGACCAGCAGCAGCCCCAGGAGCTGCTGAATTCCAGGAGAAGCAGCCAGCTCTCAGCATCTCCAGATGAAGTGATGAGGGCAAGCAGCATCTGGAACCTGTGCAGTTCACTTATGTGGCTCCCAGCTGCAGGAGCAACCAGTCATGTGCATCCCAGGTAGACCTGGGCCCAGAACCACTTCAAATTTCTGCAGAACTAGAAAAATTAGGCTGGGAATTCATCAGCCCTTGCTTGCTCTGGTGTCAAAATTACAATCTTATTTAACCTACTTTTCTTTTGTTCCTACTCAGTTTTTCAGTTTTTCATTTTCATAGGTGTTCCAACACTACATAATATCTGGCAATAAAATTCTCTCTGGAATAAAATTGTTCTCCCTCTCTTTTTCGCTACAGTGCAGAGCTTAAATCCTAGTGAAGGATTAAAAGTAATCTATTTGCTGTCATGATATCATTCCTCAGGCTTATCTACTTTCTTTGGGCAGCAAATACCCCTTTTTGCTACCTGGCCCCATTCCAGGCCAGTATTACACTGGTGTAAGGACTCCAAAGAATAGAAAAAAGAATTTGCCAGCTCATAGCCTCCTGCAAAAGGGGCTCTTCCCTCCTGTCTGAGGGGTTTATGCTTCTGAAAGCCAAGCAGACTGTGAGCAAAGCCTCTAAAAGAAATACACTCTCTTAGCATCAGGGCTAAGATTGCCTGAGAAAAAAATCCCAGTGTGATGGCAGAGAAAACACAACAATTCACACCACAGGGTATTCTGGGCCAGATGACCCACAGGTGGGGGCTACAACATGACTCTGAGATGTATCCTGGAGAGGCCCTCCCCACAGTACAGAGTGCTCTGAAATGTCCTGGAGACTATGGCATCACTGAGTCTTACTGGAGAGAGCCTACATCTCATAGAATGTGTCCAAGTATTTACAGTTGTTGTTTAGGAGGTGTGATAGGCTTGAAACAAGCACAGGGAAAAAAATGTAGCCATAAACACAGGTTTGATTATCACCCTAATCTCACAAAAAACAGCCTGTGTCACACAGAAAACATGAGAGGTGCTCATAATGATGAAGCACTTACCCTGGAATCCTTTTCCAGCCGAAGCTTGTGTTGAAGACTGCGTCTTCTCCTGGCCTTGGCAATGCCATTGTGATAAAAGAAGTATCCACCGTCTAAAAAAGGGAGCTGAGGAAGAGAGAGAGAAAAAACCATCATGGAGCTATTGGCTACTAATAAGGATGACATGCAAACTCTCACCTGTGACATGACTCAGGAATCTGCAACAAGACTTGCACAAGTTATGCCAAAGGGCCCAAATCACTTCTGAGAATGTCACTTCTAAGTTACTTTGCAAAGTGTGCCCTGCAGCCTTCAAGTTATTTGCTACAAGGTTACGAGTTAACTTCAGCTGTATACACTTTGTATTACTTCCACCTTATGTTTAAGGTCAGCAGTGCCAGTATTTTTAAAGGGCTTCCCAAATGACATCAGGATTCTTTCCTATTTCCTGAAAAAAGCCAGAATAGAAGACCAAAGTGAACTGCAAATGATTTGAAAGTACCACAAGCCATCCTTCAGCAATAAGGTGTTACACGAGTGCTTTTCTGAGCCATTATAATGCACTCGAGCTGATGCCATAAGCAGGAAGGCAGAAAGCAGAGTCATTTCCACTCTAAGGAAAATGTATTGGGAATTTCTTCTGAACACCAGGAAATGGAAGATAGGAAGAATATTAAGAAACAGAGAGCTCACAGCATCCAGGCGGGAACACTCTTGTACAGCTTCACCCCCCAAGACACACAGGCAGCAAGCAAACACATCCCAAGGGCTTTCCAGCCCCACCTGAGGCAGTGGCAGGGAAGGAAGATGTATGTCCATTATTGAATGCATCTCTCTCCACAGGACTGGCAGAGAGTGACTGGAAGGCTAGTGGACATTTAGCTCTGAGAAGGCTGAGAGACATGATGTTCAGACAACACCATCCCACTCCCACCAATCAGAAAGCTAGATTTGCATCTCAAATTCTACAGCTTCTTCCCCATTCCAACTTAACAGGGAGATTCCAATCTAAGCAAGGAATTGTGTATTTTTAAACTAAGCTTCTCTTTGCAAAAGCTGAAAAGTTATGTTAATGCTGTTTTTATGTTAGGTAGTTATATATTAATGCTGTGAACTTTTCAACTTCAGAGTTAGACTACACTGCCTGTAAAATAACTTCAAAGAGATATTCCAGAGGAGCAGTGACAGCCCTGTTCCTCTCCTTTTTATTATCTATGCTTCACGATAAGGTAAACCTCTTAGCAGGAGTTCAAAGATCTTTACTGAAAACCTGAGACTGACATCTAGATTGAATATTCATTGTGGAAACCCAGGCTGAATAAGGGTAGCAGGATCTTGCCTCCATAAAACAGACTGTTTCTGCATACAGGTACATCCAGTTCACAAGTGCAATTTTCCTTCTATGCAATTATCTCCTGTTTCATTAGGTCTACCATTATATCTGCTGCAGTTCTGCAAACATGTTTTGGCACACATGTGGAACAGTGTGGGGATGGAAGATTCACAGGAAGTTCTGGAAAGTTTGGTCACATTCCAGAAATGATTGGGTTTTAGTTTTGTTTTGATTTGGGTTTTTCCTACAAAGTTCTTTTTTGTGTTAGTTGAAATGTATTTAACATCAGTGAAATCAAAGCATTGCATTTTCACTTTTAAAATTCCATTGTGTATAATAAATAATACATAATAACAATACATAAATGCTAAATAACTTCAAAAAATAATCAAAGCATTCTCTTCTGATAAGAAGACCTCTTTTTAAGTGTATATAAAAGGTTAAGGAGATTCCATCAGAACCATTATGGCTCCTTGGAGCTGCTTTGCAGGGCTGACTAGAGAGCTTTTCTGGGCACAAAACCAGAATACTCTGCATCAGTTCCATACACATGTGAAGAACACAACACCTGAGGCAGAGGCAAAAATGAGGCTACGAAAGCTCATGGCAGTGGCCACAGAAGTCTCCTATGCTTCATATCCATCCTCAGAGTCACAGCTTGGACACATTATGCCTCAAAAATATGCAGGGAAAAAAACTAAATAGGCAGATCAGTTACAGCTTGAAATCCATCTCACCATGCTAACCATTACTGCCCATCACAAGCTGTGGTCTAATTACTCCTCTAATTCTCTCCACAAAATCAAGCTATTTTCCTTCTTTTTATCTCAGTATCAACCATTCAAATTAATTCCAGTCAAATATTGACCTTGATGTTCTTCCATTAAGGAAGACTCAGCAAATTTAAAGATGCCTGGAAATGTATCATACATAAATCCTGGTCGTTTTCTGGGTAGGGGAAGTTTCCAGTGCCACTCAGAATGATGCAATATATTATACAGCAAACTTTTAAAGCTGCTGTATTTAAGCCTAACTATAAGCAAAACCAATTACAGTTAGTACAAAAACGACCAGATTCAGGGACAAAATCATGACAAAGTTTGACTGAGACTACTCCACTCTTTCCACAATACCTTAATAACCTTTGAGGAACTCAAGACATTTTACAAGTTTGCATGGTTTTCACACTCATGCAATGAAACTGGAGGGGGGGGAACAGACACAGAGAGAGCTCAGTGAGGCAATACCCAAAATAAGACACAATCCAACACCATGGATTGTGAAAAATCAATAGCAGAAACTAAGCAATTTGCAGGAAGGATCTAAACTCTTCAGTAAACCCTTGAAAAGAATGAATGGACACACAAGAGAAGTCAGACAGCAGCAAAGGGCCTAAAACGTCTCAGGCTTGGATGAGGATTTTGCAGTGAGATGTGTGAATACCACAAACGACCGCTGATGTGCTCCTGTTTTGATGCTACGGAGTCAGGAACTCCTCTGCAGCGACCAAATGGCAGGGCACAGGTAGCTCCCAGCAGGGTTTGCAGTCCTGCTATTAGCTTCTCTAGGAGGTCTACACTGATTTGGAGCTAGAGCAAACAGCAAATAGCAAAATGAACAGTGCATGTAATGAAGTGAAATGAAAACAGAAGGGCTCCTGTCCATAAAAACCTCCAAAGTGGCACCAGCAGTAGCTACTCTGTAATATTCTTGTCTGGAATGTTATCCTAGTTGAGTGAAATTCCTATTTCTGTAGCAGCAGGCTCTGCACGTCACACAGAAAAACACTGCACTCAGCCTAGTGGTTTGGGTTCTATCTGTAACAGAAGCAAAGTTTCCTGCCCCCAGAGAAAAATTAGCAATGATGTAAGATAACCAATTACTGGAAAGCACTTGAATATTCAAGTGAGGAGGATTATTTAGAGTTAGAAAAGGATCTACTGTTGCCTTGATATATGAATATGGTGCAATACATAACGGGACTGAGACTCTCAGGAATTACAGACACTTTGTTACTTGTAATATTTGTCTAAAAATACTAGTGAAAAATACATAGAACCAAACCAGAATCACAAATATAACACAGCAGGTAGAGCAAAACCTTACATATCCACCTGTCTCCTCCTTTTCTTCAGATCTGCAATAACAAATCAACAATAGCATCTAAAGTAAAGTTGAAATACTGCTTAACCTCCTTCCTGGAAAGGACATAGACTGGAAAATAGCTTTTAAACAATCAGTGTTCAAGTAAATGGAGGAAAGAAAACCTCTTTACATGGAACAGGCTTATCCAAAAAGCAAAACGGCTAGGCTGTACCACTTGGTATAAAAGGGAGCAGAAAACACTTAATGTTTTGCACAGTTTTAGCAGCAATACCTTTGACCCTGAAGCGTCTTGGCCATTCTCTGACTACTGCTCCACCAGAGAAGTCCAGGTGTAGTTATTTCTATTTTAATAATAATAAAGTGAAATTCATGGTTCCCAGCCTTTCTGCACTCTCGTCCTTACACATGACACTTTCACAGCCAGAAAAGATAAGAAATTTACTCTGTGCTGCTCTAGATGCCACTCATAGGAAGAAAGGCTGTTAAGTAGGTGTCAAGGGTGTCAGAAAGCGCAGTTACTTCAAGAGGCTTAGCTGAAAAGTACAATCAGCTCAAACGAGGACAATAGGCAGCTAAGGACCTCCCCTCCAGACATTTGTTTCCCGTACCAGGGAATGACTGTCCAAAGGGAGAAGGAGGAAAACAAAGACGCTGTCCACTGCTGAGCCCTCAACTACTGATCTGCTCCAAGAAGGAAAAAATCAGGTGTAAGCCAACATGTTCCTCACAGACACCTGATCTAGGAGGGTGCTGCACACGTCTCCCATCCCATTTTATCTACTTGATAGAGAAAAATCAAACTGCCCTTTTTTAGTCTTGCCTTGTACAATTTACACAGTGGCACCAGATGTAGTTTTGCCTATCTGAAAGCAAAGGACATAAACATCAGCTGTAAAGCGATGCAAGGATTTAAAGAAGCCACAGAAAGACTAAATTCAGACACACTACCTTCTTTTCAAAAACAGCACCACTGGGGCCACTAAGAGCAGAGATAACACTGAAAGCAACCATAAAAGCATCAGAGTTACCTGACTAGAAGAGCTTATCTGTAGCTATGGTATTATGAAGTTGAAATAAATGCTGAAAACTAAAAACAAAACGACAAAAAGAGCAAAAATAATGTTAAAAAATTACGTTGAATAAAGCTACCAGGAACACCAAGACTTTACCTGGCTCTCAGTGAGAGGTCCAGCATTCATAGCCTGTCATTAGTTTTAAGAAGCGACACATACAACATTAAAATAAAGAGGAACTTCAGGTCCCTGGCTTATCTTTTAACATTCAATTCTATAGACATTATTTCTCTGTGCTACTATAATATTCTAAAAGAAGCTCACTTGAACCTACGCAGGTTCCTCTCCCAAGCCACCAAAGGAGGCAGCAGTCCAGACCAACGTCCTTTGGATCAAAATCATTTCAAAATGCAAGCAAAAGGTGATTTAGAACTAAGTTACCCCGGGGTCGCCTTCTTGGATTATTAACAAAATCAGCATAAACGTGTGAGAAATAGCCCAGTCTTAATTCAGTTTGATAGAGAACAAAGTCTTTGAAGCAAAGAACTTACTAGAACGTCCCTGAACATAAAGAAGCCCGCGGAGCCGGGAGCCTCACAAAATGGAGGCAGACACGTGCTTCGAGCTCAGGCATTCTCTGCCCTTATCCCTCACCGCCCAGACCCTCCCTCCGTCTCCCATTGGCTGGTACTCACGAGCTTCTATTCTTCCCGCCCACCCGCCTTCCCCACACCCCATTATTCCCTTCTGTGGCAATATCCCGAGCCCAGGTCTCTCCAATCCAGTTCGGTTCTACCAGGCCTCAGCTAACAGAGCCCCGGCCGCATGGCAGCAGTGCTGTAATGACAAGCTTATACAAGATGAAGGGAACAAAGCCCCGTAAGATGCCAGAAGCAAAACACAAACTACATTGCTCCCAAACGGATCCATCAGTGAAGGACAGTCACAGAAAGTCCTCGCCCTGCCAGGCTGACACAGATCCTCCTCATAGCTCTTTGCCTGCCTCAGTAGGAATACGTAGCCAGGCATGCAAGGGTTCAAACTGCAGTGCTAAAAACCCCCTTTGTCTGGAAAAGGAAAACAAAACAAAATCCATACCCCAAATTAAAAAAATAAATTGAAAAAAGCTTTGTTTTTTAAGTATACCACAAAGCATCTCCTCCACATAAAGCCCAAGCACAGCTCCCGACTTTAAGAGGGGCCATAAATCTGCCCAGGTGAGCTCTTTCATCCCATTACTGCTCAGTAATTACACCAATGGAAAATACAACCTAAACCTGGCACCAATAAATGTATTTGGAGCCCTCACAGGCCCCACAGGCCTCACTCCTTCAGTTGCCTTTCTAGCTGAAGCACAACAGAGTGCCTCGCAGCAGAAATTAGAAACCTTTTAGAAACCTTTTCATCCTAGTTTCACCAAATGCACTGAGGATGCTTATAAATATTCAGTATGAATTTTTAAACTCTTTCTCTCATTTTCCCTCACCCCAATTAGCATTAGAAATCGTTTTATTTTTGAATACACAGATGGGAACCAAGTCTGAAGTCAAAGGCACTTGCTCGCTATAGCGACAAGGGCCACGGAAGAGCAGAAGCAGCTAGAAACGCAGTCAGCCCCAGGCACTGAAATAACAGACAACAAAGCACCAACAAGAAAGGATTCATTCGAACACTTGTGAAGAAATGTGAAGTAACAGAGGACTAAAGCTGCGCCAGACCTTACCCAACATGCAATCCAGACCACTGTGTCCCCATGGCCCCAGACAAGGATTTCATCCTTTCTCATTAGCATGCTATAATTACTCTGAAGGATCAGCAGAAGGACCCAGGCAAGCTCCAAGCAGACCTGAAGACTGGCACAGTTAGGTCCAGGTCTGAGTGTGATGACTCAGTGTTCCTGGCTCCTTTCTAATTGCACCTGTGTCTTATTTAGCTGCCTCTGCCACAGCTTAGTTTACTTACCATTGTAAATCTGGCAGGTGGAGGTGTTTGCCACAGCTTTAACACACAACATATAAATCTTACATCATCTCATAACATCGGGAGAGAATGATCCTTGTGAAATCAAACTGATTTACACACAGTACAACATTTCTCCTGCAAAACAATTCAGAAATGCCTGATTTAGACACTTAGGTATGTTTTCAGCTCTGTTTCATATACTCATCCAGCACCTCTTAAGGGAATCAGCAACAGGTGGTGGCAGTAAGAAATGATTGCAACTACTTGGCTGAGAGATCCAGAAGTCAACAGGAATACTGCAATACACATGGTAACAAGGCTACCTCCTGATGTTATTGAGGATACTGTTACCCTGTAAGAACAAAGTGACCCTGCTTAAAAAGTTTTATCAGGTGTTTCTCAAGAGAGCACAAGTAGTTTCCACTGGTTTCCGAAAGGTTCCGTCACCTTCTACCCCCCACAGTGAAATGTTTCTTCCTCTAGAAATAGCATAAAGTGTGAGATCCAAAGACTTTGCAGAATACATGCCCTTGGATTTCATTTTATCCACAAGGCTAAACCAAAGCCTTTTGTCAAGTTCCACTTGCATGCAGCAACCACAAGGTTAAACAGTCTTCCCAATGGCTGGACATGAGGAGTTTAGTAAACACAGGGAAGTAAATGGAAGAAAAGGAACCAGTTGCTTACACGTCCAGTCTGTCCCTGTGGAATTCCTCTCAGCTGCCCATACAATTCATGGCAATAAAAAGAGGCATTTTTCAGAGAATGATTCATCTGCCCTATTTTAGGTGGCCATATTAAAATGAGCAGAGCTGAGCCTCAGGAACACCTCTTCCAGTCGAGAGACCAGAAGAGGTGCACAGCTGTCCACATTCAGGTGGATCAATTCTGATGTTAAACGTCTAGTTCTCATTCTCTCATCAGTTTTGTTCTTAGATTAGCACATCTAGTGCTCCTAAGCACTTCCAAAACACTGCTGCATTGGTTTGGTTTCAAGTTTGCAGTATTTGGCATTTGATTTGCAGTTGAATGAATCACACAGGTTTAACGTTTTACTGTATTTATACTGCTGTTAAGTTTGTCACTGAAGAGCTTCATCCTGCAAGCACCTAACAGTCATATAAGTCATCAGTGACAAGATTGTGGATTTGCTGATAGTTTTATCAGGGAATTGGAGAAGCCATTTGAGGCTTTTAAAAGAGTTATTCTAGTTTATGTGAATGGATCTGTGCATTTTAGAGAGTTTTATCCATTACTCCCCAGGAACCATAAAACCCATTATCGATTCTACCACATGCACTGTTGAAAGCAGGATAGTACCTTCCAGATTTGGAGATGTTCTTGCTTATACATTAGCACTTGCATTGGACTGTCTAGATTAACCCAGACTGTCATTACCTGGACTAAATGATTGCTACTGTATGGCTAACAGCCTGAAAGAAAAGCTTAGTAATCATCACTATCTCCTCTGACAGAGAGGACATGGATAAACCTTAAAGATCCTGCAAGAAAAGCACCTCAGTCAAGCCCTGGGCACCAGGAAGGATCCTGGAGCTCAGCACCCAGAGAAGTCACTGTGACCACCTAACAGTTGTGTTGTAATTTTCAGCAGCAACAAATGGCCACTGGGAAAACAAGACAGCCTCTCCACAATCATTCAGCTACACAGATCCATAACAACCAGACACAACAGATAACCATACACCTCATGTAGAGTAACACAGCAAATATGATTCCATCAACAGCTGAATCAATTAAACTTTCTTAAAACAGGTATTAAGAGCACAAAATTATTTTTTTCCCACAATTTGGGAGAATTTTGCTCATCCTCTAAAAAAACAAAACAAAAACCACACCAAAACAAACAACCCAACCTCCTCCCAAAAGCCCACTAAAAAACCCAGAAGATGACCATCAAATGAGACTCTAGACACTTGCCCTTAGGCTTAACTTTCCTTACTTGCTCATGTTAGCAATGACTTCAAGGAATTGCTCAACTGTGCCATGAAAATGTCACCACAGCCAGAAAGCCAGACAGTACTTGACCCAGTTAATTAACTGTAATTCATTTAGCCTGTGACAGTTAATGCTTTAAGAATACAGAAGGGAAAAAAAAACCCCAAAAACACAAAGCCAAAAGTGTCTTTGCCAGTTCTACATTACCTAAGTCAAAAAAAAACTTTTGCTGTGTCTGTCTCTTGCTTGGAGCAATGGGGCTCCTCTGGGTATCCTGCCACTCTTTCAAAGGCTCTTCTATGTTTTCAAAGCATCTCTCAAGGTGGTGATACTCTGTGAAAGTTTTCACACCTTAAGTAACCTTCTCACCAACATCATTGTACCCAGGACTGTCTCATTGGCTTTTTTCCTCCCCCACTCTCCGCTACTGCTTCACATGGTAGCACCCTGCTGAAGGACAGAGCCAGGACTAAAACTTTAAAAGACATGAGTTTCACCATCTTCAGGGATGCTGGGTAACCCTAGTGCCTACTAATATCAGAAGAATCTCAGGCAATTCCAGCTGTAATATTCTTGGTTCAGCTGCCTTGGGTGCAAAATGGTATAGTCTAATAAGTACTCGTTTACTTATTTTATTTATTGATAGCATTCACTTAACAAATGTTTGCACAGCACTATAGACTGCTATAAAACTAACTCTAAAATGCCAAGTGCCACTGTAAACATATACTAATGGGCATATCTACACATATAATACACAGGCATGCAAGCAGGTACCTCTTTAGCAACAAATATTGGGAAAATAGTTTAATGTGTTTAAATAATACATGTTGGAAATCTCTCTTCTTCATATCAGTACATCTGCCTTAGGGAAAACTCATTTTGTAGAAAAAAATAGCTTGACTGAGTTAAAGTCTGCAAATTTCAGTGTCCATGGAGTATTTCTAGCTGAGCTGGATCAATACTGCTGACAGCAATTAGCACTGCTAACAAAGGTTGTTTTGCCCCACTCCTGGATCTACAAACCCATCTCCCCTTTTAAGCACATAACCAAACAGTTAACTGCTATTGCCACACAGGAACCTGGTGTCACATCAGCTCTAAAAACACAGATAAAAGCCAGCAGATGAAGTTTGCAACTTCTAAAACATCATTAAGATACAGTGTGCCCCAGCCACAAATGACTAGTACTGAGATCTCAGGGGTGGAGAGGGACAAGACATGGTTACTTCCTGACATTTCAGCAGAGGACTTCAGCAGTAGTTTTAAATCTAGCTTCAGGTAGCAGTGTGTAGGACATAAACCTGTGTGCCAGTGCTCAGCTGATGTAGTGCCTAAAAGCAGCAGCATGAACTCAAGCTCTAATGAAGTAGTGCTCAGCTCAGACCAAAATTAGTTAGTTACTGACAAAAGCTACTCAAGAATCACAGAAAAGGTGAATTGCACTGATGCAGAGATGTTAGCTCTTACCAACACTTAAGGAAGATTTGCAGCTCTCTTTGTATTTAAAATCTTTTATCCTTCCCATTTTTCTCATGCCTGTTTCATGCTAGGTTGCCAAGCAGTGGCCAATGGACACAAAGTGCTTCATAGGCAGGTTTCTGAACAAGACACTGAACAAGTTCTCCAGTTCCCAGGGAAGCACTCAATTCCTGGAGGAAAATATCTGCTTTCTAGGAGAGAAGCTGATCCCTAACAAAGGGAAACAACACTCTGACATTTGGGGGGGGGGACACACAGAAATGCTGTTGCATTGTTTGTGTTTTTTAAACTGAAGATAGCAGGCTCAATAAGAGCTGGGCAAGGATGCTTAAAGATAAAACATTTTCAGTGGAGCCAAGGAAAAGAGAAATCTGGGACACTGCTGTTTTCCTTTATCTTTGCAAAGATGCTTGACACTGTGAAGAGAAAGTCGTGGGCATTCATCTGCACTCTACTACAAGACCTGGTCAGAGGCAAATTCTGCCATTATTTATGCCATCATGAAGTGGTGAAAGCTCCTCTTAGCTTCAGTACACAACAGGGCAATTGTCACTTCACAAGAGACTTAACTGCTCTGAGTGGGTTCAAGAGCTTCATATTAGATGGAAGAAAAAGGATGACCCAAATCTGCCTCAATGTTAGCAATAAAGATGAGAAAGGAAAGAAAATAGCACCACTACCTCTTCCCCTTCCTCCCAGGACCTACCTCATTGACCTTTCAGGCAGCTGTGAAATAAGTCTTCTTACTGTTTGTTACTACCAATTAATAACTGACAGAAGTTTATTGCTGGCAGAAATTGTGGTCAGTGCAGCATATGCTGATACCTTATCTTGCTTTTATTACATCAGTCAAGCAAGGCAAATGTAGGGTTTTAATTAATCACCAGCATGCTTCAGCCTATAGAGCCTGGGAATGCTGGCTTCCCTACCAAGGTGCAATCTATTTAGTGTGAATAAACTGTGTTCAGTTAGAAGGGGCAAAAAGGGATTTTATAGAATGAAATTGGAGTGTTTTAATCCCCATCAGAAGAAAGAAGAAGAAATCCCCACTTGCTGGTCTGTGGTTTTGTTCTGAACTACATCTCAGTTGTAGGAGAAATGGTTTTACAGTTCAGATCACTGGTGTTTCATAAAGAATGAGAAAGCAGAAAGGAAGATGCACTGTCATGGGGAGTGGGGAGGCTATTTCCCACCTCTTTTACTATCTGCACTGGAAGAGATTCATCTGTTTGGCTCTAGGTTGATATCCAACACCTGTCTAGTAACAGCAGCAGGTTTTCTACTTAATAATAGTAAATATATATTTGTTGGGTTTCAGGTTTTCACAGTTTGGTTTTATACTCCAGAAGAAAGCAGCTCTGACACATTACCCTTTTACTCATCAGGTAAGCAAATAACCTAGTTCAGTCATGAGTATCTGGGACACACTTGCCAACTGCTTTGATGTAAACACTGAGGTCACTCTTTCCATTTGCTTTTTGTGGACAAAGAAGTTAAGAATGTAACATTTACACAGAAGTTTTGTTTGAGAAGGTAGGTGATACATGACAAAAGAACATTATGGCCCAGTTCGCTCCTTGAGTGAGCAAAGTAGAGCTATCACTACCTAATTTATTTGTGTATAAATGGTAAGACTGGGCTAGCTCCTCATTTCCTTTTTTAGGTCCAAGCTGCCACTGCTTGCTGAACACAGCCAGCATCCAGCTGAGTTAGACTCTTTGAGCTACTGTCATAAATCCATGACTAAACTGGATTTCAGGCCAGCTGATAAAACTGTGTGGTGCCCATGCAGAATTTCACACAATGCAATAGCAAATCCAGCTCTCTCTGGGACAGTGCTCCCAGTCCCAAAGCAGGGCCTAGGACCACTGAGCTGAAATTCAATCTCTGCTTCAGTAGTACAGGGTTAGCTGCTTCTATGAACTTCTAAGAGTTAAATGCAGAGCTCACCTTGATTTACAAGAGCACCACCCCAGAATGCTTCAGGTTACTTGGAGAAATCCTGGCTTTGACAAACAAGTCAAGCAGTTCAGCTTCCTCCCACCAGAGGCCAGTGATGGATGGAAGCTCTGGGCTGCTCACTGCAATATTTATAGCCACCATGCAGGCAGCACCCTGTAGAGACCTGACCCATTTAATTATTTGAAGAACTTGAAAGAAAAAGAACTGAGTTGCTGATGACCAGGGTAGCATTACAGGACAAAGGTAAATTTTAGATCCATTAACCACAGCACTGAGATTGTCACTGCAGCTCTCACAGAAAATAGCCACCCATGCTACAGACTGGAACTTCACAGGAGGCTTTCCCAGGTAGAATATTTTGGAAAGAACTGGCAGAATTTATCATTCATTTCAGGATTTATCATTCATTTTGGATTGATTTCCAGCTGATAGAATTTTCCATGAGCATGGACACTTCTCAGGACTTATCTACCAAATAAATTCTACATAAATTTCAGCAACTACTTTGTAAGTACTTTACTACAAGCAGAGTTGCATGGGTTAATTTTAATTGGAATAATTCCATAGATGGGAGAGGGAAATGGTCACATAGAAACTTCTCTTTAGCTACACTATAAAGTATTACCAGTACAACAACTCCAGGAAGTCTGATGGTGGTTTTGCTTGATTTTTTGTTGCTGTTGTTGGTAAAAGATCTAGTTTAAATTAAAATTCTGCTACTACAGTGTTCTGACTTGGAATGAGTTAAACTCAGTAATGTTAGTGCTCCTGCACTGATAGTAACAGCACTGCACTTGGGTTTGTTTCCCCATTTTGACCACATCAGTAGAGTTACAGCAGCACAAGTTAAAATTCTAAGAGCAGGCAGGGTGTGGTATCTTGTCACCTGCCAAACACATGCCAAGGATGCTACAGGTTCTCAGATGGAAGCACTTCAAAAGCTGGGAGTGAACCAACTACTTTGGTCTAGAGTTTTAATCTGGATTTGAACTTCCAATCTAGAGACAAAATGTTCTACCTCATCTGCAGTAACCTAAACCATTTAGGTCTGGCTGCAGGTACAGCAATAGGATCTGTCCATCTGGCCTGATACCAAAAACCAAGTCCTCAAGAGAGGGTGCTGTTAAAAAACTCAACCAACCTGTTATCCTTTGGCTGTACAGCTCTGCAGCCTCAGGTCAGGGGACAAATTCAACTCAGGTGTAGGCAAGAGTAACAGATACCCATATTGCCTTTCAGAAATGGCTGTCAGACTGCTCTCAACACATGGAAAACCACTTGGAGAAATGAATGAGTGGGGCTTCAATTAGGGCCCCAGACAGAGCCACAGCACATGGGATCCCAAAGTTCAACACATACAGGCAATGAATACATCCTTCTGTTGCAGAGTCCAGAAACAGTCTGAGAGTCATCTGCAAGAAAATTCTCTGGGCAGAAGGAAGGAGATCCTGGAATGCCAGCAGGATGGTGATATCACAGATGATCTTTGTTTATCTAGTAGCAATATTAAAAGAACACCTTTGACTATAATTTCCACAGCACAGGTCCAGAATAGCCAAGGAACTGATAGACTTGAAGTGAAGGAAACAAAAGAAGAGATCTGTTTACTGTATTAATCCTGCCTCTGCCAGTGCAAAGCCTCAATGTCATCTGAATGGCACAGAAATCTCCACACATCATTGTGCTTCTTCCACACAGAGGTGTACCAAGGAGAGAAATAACCTGGGGAGCTGAAGTCACTACATGCAATCCTCTGAAAGGACATCACATGAGGAAGAAAAGGAGCATCACCAGGGTTAGGAGACACAGCACAGTACAACAAGCTCTTTCCTGAAACAGAACAGCAACAAAGACTTGCAGCATCTCTGCCAGTGGTTCCCCCACCTCCCAAGTACTCTTCAGCACAGGGGCTCCAGAAGACAGGTGTGGGGGCTGCTGGCCACTTCTGGTTTCTATGGTGCCATGCCACCCTGAAACTGCTGGCCTGGGAGGCTGTCTCTGGTCTGGTGGTGTGCAGGCAGCCCCTGCCAGAGGGGAGCCTGGGTGAGCTTTTTCTGTTCCACCAGCTTTTGCAAGGTGGCTAAAGGAGCAGGCAGCACTCCCCAGCATCCATGCTTTGAGCACTGATGCTCCTCAGCTGCTTAAAGGCCTTCAGACCTGGAGCCACTTCTTAGAGTGGGAAGCTGTCCCTGGTGCCTTCATACCACACCACAACCAGCTTTCATCAGGCAGGCACTTGGGACTAGGCTGCAGGAGATAGGCTAGGCCACACCATGTTCAGTTCTACTGTGCTGGGATCACAGCATCCTGCAAAGGGTGTTCACTTCTTCCTATGTTTTCTCTTTCTATTTTTCTCCTTGACACTGGCAAAATTAAATACAATTTAAATGAAAACAAATAACTGCACATCCCCAGCTAGGCTGCTGCATAAAAATAAAGTGAAAGAAGAATTACTTGCAGCACATTTCCTGGGTCTCTACCACATGTTCAATCCTCCCAATGAGTTCAAGCAATATGGAATAAACAAAATTATAAATGCAGGCAGCTTTATAAATAGCCAGGATTTTGTATCTTTGTGTTTGCTGAGCTGTAGCTTAGCAAACAAAAGAAAACTTAACTGTAAAGGTAAGGTTTAAAATGCATGTTCTGCCAAGAAACAGAACTACACCATGTATTGAAAACAGTAATAGAGCAATTACAGCAGGGATCTATAGGAGGGGAGCCTGACCTTCTTGTTTTACACTCACAATAATTGCTATGAAAATCTGACAAGGTAATTATTTTATACCTCAAACAGAACTCTCAGCATCAACAAACAGTCAATTTGAGCCTGGTAGAGAAGAAACTCTACAGAAACTGGGTTAGGGATGTTCCTGAGCATATGGTTTATGTTGTTCTTGTTGACAGTTTAGGGCTTTCACATGTGTGAGTACATTTAAGTAACAGGAGATTTTTTTTGTCCTGAGTTAGCCAGTGATAGTGTTTGCTCAGGGGCTGCTTCTGCATTCAAGGCAGAATGAAAAATAATTTTTAAAGGTATTATTTTGAAAGAAATACAGTATTGCCATACATGAGGCAAACTCTCTCCTAGCACAGTAAAACTCTTCTTTACTTTCACTTACATTTCTCTCAAGTGTAAATAGAAGCAAATAGCACTTCAGAGTCTCTGCCCAGCGATAGCCTGGACTCCACTGAAGAGGAGCTGACAAGGGTCCCTCCAAACACAGATGGCTGCTCTCTCCTCCCTGTGCCTCCTCAGTTACTTTCTTCCAGGGCTTTTCTGGAAAAAGGAGCTCTCCATCACCAGCCAGCAGTGTGCCTTTCCACAGCAGGATCAAACCTTTCCTGCTAGTTAATTGCTTCTTCCCCCTACTTTAAACACATTAGCTCAGACTATCTCTTGGAAACTGAAGTGTTCACTGTTATGGTTAGATAACCTATTGAAATCTCAACAATTGCACAATGAGCATTTGCATGGAATTTCCTTTTTTCTTATCTTAGTAAATACAGAATTGCAATAGTGAAAGCTAGGAAATTAAGGCTCTTGGTTCCTCAAAGAACTTACATTGTACTTTCCATTTCCAAGAGGTGTTTCTGTTTCCACAATAAAGGATTACTTTTGCTAACAAACATCCTTTCCAGGATCAGCATAAAACACATCCATCCAGGCCAGCATAAACCACAAGGCTAATTAATTATTAAAGATGTATTAGTGCATGGAAACACTAAGTCTGAGGCTTGATTTCAAGTCCTTGGACTCCAATGGGTCCATGCAGGGAGACCCAGGCTCTGTGCCTCCTCTTGGCATGGGATGCTCTGTTGCTTCAGCACCTGTTTGTACACCAGAGGATGTCTGCACCTTCAACCAGACCCAACTAACACTTTCATGAGTGTTGGGGTTAGCAGCACGTGTGAGGGCAGCACAGACATGTATACCTCTGTAAAGCCTGGGCCAGTTAAGAGGTAGCCTTAATGCCACAGATGTGCAAAAATTGGCTAATTTTTATATATATATATATATATATATATGCACACAGGGTCAGCCAGAAGCCTGGCTAGGAATTTACCCTTCCTTCTTCCTCCATGCATATGCATTAGTGGAAGAGGAACAAGAAACTTGTTTCATATTCTCATATACATATGTGAACACACATGCAGGCCCACATCTCCAACCAGCACTTCTTACATGCCCAGAATCCCATCTGTCTATCACTGCATTCTAGGCATGCAGAAGCATAAGCTGCCACCTTAAACATCAAGCTAGGCAAACACCTTTTCTCCCAGATTTAGGGGCTGATCACACAGGAAGGGGTTTTCAGGACTTTAGTATGTGGACCCCAAGATGAAATCTTCAGGATCACTGAAGGAGATCCCAGCAAACAGCTCCCAAAGCTGCAAACCCATGATTGTGCCTCCTACACCACACCAGCTCCCAGTCTTGATGCAGAAGTGGGCTGCTGCAGCAAGAAATGTGGCTTCTTTATCTGTTAAGTTTGGCTTTCCCTAAATCCTTATTTATGCAAATAAATGTAAAAAACCTCCAAGTTTCTAATGTTTCATCCAGAAATTCCTGGCCAACTCCAGAAAGCTTGGTCCTCAACTAGCAACCTCCTAAGCAAAAAAGAGAAGCAGAAAAGTCACACCTGTAAGAGATCTTGGGTTTTCCAACATTTAGAAGAGGTGATCAGGTGATAAACATCAAGCTAAAAACAGCCCAGCTTTGGGAAACAAAATTCTCCATGGTTTGAAATCTGTGTTTAGTTCTTGTTTTAAAATCTGAGGCTACTGAATGTTAATTGCTAGTTGTTCAAGATACCTCCATGCTACCAGAAGGGGAATACTTAGCTATATTTTGGCATTTTGTAGATTGTTTCAGTCTTAAGTGTTCTTGATGAAATGGAAAGAGATGTCTGAACTCTGATCTCCAATTAGGAGACCTTTCCAAATGCTTCTTCCAACTCCTCCTATTAGAAATGAATTAAGGATTGAAAGGGAAGGTCAGAAAGCAGCTTTTCTCATCCTGCATTAAGAAATGTTTTCTGGTGGCAATCATGCCAGGAGACAAACAAAACAAAGGGCAAAGAAAAAAAAGTGGATCCTTTTGCAGTTCTCACATTTTAACATGTAGCTATTAGGGAGGCATCTTTATAACTCCTGAATGCTCCAAGATGGTAAGGATAACGATTTTTTAAAAAGAATATGCTTTATCACAGGATCTGTTTCACCAGGAATATATAGAATCAATTTTGGCAGGTATTAAAAAAAAGTACAAAGTTACAAAGAGGTAACTGTATGTGGGATTAATTCAGGGAAAGCTGAAGAAAAAAAAATGACCAGTGTTTCTGAGATTATCTCATGTAAGGATCCTAGATCTAAACATCAGCACCTGTTTACATAAGTACCAAGCCCTTCTTAATCAATTCATCAAGCACTGAATTTCAAGTACCCATTTTAGCCCACCTGATGTCTTGTAGTCGCTTCAGAATGATGGGAGGAAGCATGGCCAAAGAATCAATTAGAAAGCACACTGCAGAGTTCATAACATTCATCTTCAAGGGAATGCTTTCTCTTGCATTTCTGCAGAAATCTGCTGGTAAGTAAATGTAATATGCACTTGCTCAGAGATTGTTTGTTAGCAGGAAAAAAAACGTGGGCACTAAAAATATGTAATATAAAATCAGCCCCCAAAAAATCACCTTAAAAGAGGTCTGTGATACATAGCTGGCATAATAAAAATCCCTCTCCCATGCCTTAAATCCACATGCAGAAATAAAGCTGAATCTCCCCTTTTGTTTCTGCTGTCCCTGCATAGAAATAAAAGGAATTATTCTCATATTCCAATATGGGTAAACACAACCAGATTTCTTTTAAGTCAAAAACTCATTCCATTATCCAAACAGTATGTGTGTGCACAGATCACTTCTCCTTGTGGTACAATTGGGGTTCTTTCTGGTATTTTTTTTTAACTATTTCATTAGCATATCCCCACATGGTACTTTCCCCCATGAGTTTACCACTACCAGCTCTGTTTCCATACACACACATGGCCATGTTCAACTTTCTGCACTGTCGCTACTGCCACGAAAGCTGAGTCTGCAAACTGTGAGCAGAGACGCTAGACAAGCGAGATGAGGAGACTTCAGTTCAGCAGCGCTGAAGAAACACTGGAGTAGACAACACAAGCTCTTATTAATGGCTGACTATCGCCACCCAAGCCCTGATACACATCTCCCCTGATTGCTATCAGCCTCTCCCGGATTAGCCTCCAACCCAAGCAGCTAAACCCCGTGAACTTTTCCTGTTCCCTAAAATGACTACTTCGCAGAGAGTAGGGTGCTATTTTTTTCCTACATTTGTGGAGGAGGGGTGGAAGCCTTCCTATCTTTTCAGAGACAGGGATGATGTAACCCAGAAACCTCTCGGGACAGCATGTGCTGGGTACAAGAGCCACTGCCAGCACCTGGCCCCCCCAGCCTCTGAGCACACGCACATCTTGCCACAGCTCTGCTAGGCTTCGTTCCTAGACACCCCTGTCCACAGGAGACTGCCCCACCACGGCACGTACTGGAAAGCAGTCCTCTCCTCTCACACACGCGAGGGACTTCCCATCTGCCAAAATGAGCTTTAAGACTATTTCCATGAAGAATCTGTATGCCTCCTAATATGCCCGAGGCACGCTAGGGAGAGGCACTGGAAGAGGGCAGAGGTTTGTACCAGCCCAAAAGCTGCATTTCTTCATCCAACAAAACCTTCTCTCTCCTTGTCTCTTCTCCACGTGGGCAACAGGATTATTTGAGAGAATCTAGCAAAAACAGTAAGAAATTCAGCTCCTCACAAGGCCTTATCAGTCAGATATCCCCAGGACAAAAGGGAGGGAGTGCAAATAGGAGGAAAATAAAAAGAAAACACTGTTGACTAAAGAGCTGTATCTAATTTTCACATAACAAGACCTAACCCCACAATGGATCCCCCTTCCCAGGGGCATCAGCAGCCCAGCTCTGTCGCTATCAGGACAAGGTTTCGAGCCCAAAACAAAAGCATCTTATCAGCAGCAGGAGTTAGCCGTGGTCAAACTAACGGTGATCTTGTCCTCATTTCTCTAACGACCTCCCTCCCACTGGAGTCGAGACAAGGCAGCCCCAGGGAGGGAGACTCACTTCACATGCTTATTTATTTATTTATTTAAATTCAAGTTCATGGTGCCATTCTCATTCATCTCCTTGGAAATAGGATCAGGCTCTCATTGCATAACTACCAGGGAAAGAAAAAAAACCCAAACAAGCAGCAGCAGCAATGCTCACAGCTCACTTTCCCTCCATGCTCCTCCAAGCCAAGTGCTGTCTGGGCATTAAGTCTGCCAGCAACTGTATTGACCAGGGCACTCTATTAGTCTCTCCCTGTCTTCACCCCAGGTCTGTCTGTACCCTAGAATATTTAGAGGTCTCATTATTATTTAGGAGAGATTTCTAGCAGAGCCGGGCTCCCTAGCAGCCTGAAAGAGGCTCTCTGCCACTGTGGCTACCTCCTGGGACCTCAAGAGAGAAAACAACCTTCAATAGCACTTGAAGTTTCACAACTTACATTCATTGATATGCACGGATTGCTTCTTCAGCCTGGGGGCAACCTGTTATCTATGAGAATAACAGGGATATTATGAAGCCACCAGCCTCACAAACTTCAGTACCAAAAGCTCTATGAAATCTTAAATCCTTAAGCTGTATATAAGCTTCTCCATGGAGATACGGTTTTAATGATCTGTTAAGTGTTGGGAGCAATATCAACCGCAACAGTGCACAGGAAGCCCTGGGCGGCCCTAGCCCCGACCCCGCCGGATGGGAGCTCCAGCGGAAGATGTCAACATAGTAAGTCAAGAGGCACCGAACTACCATGTGGGAAACTCCTGTGCTTTCCAGACCAATAAAATCACCTTTCTGGGCCGCTGCTGAGGAGAACCTACAATAGCCCTTCCCAGGGCTACTCCTAAAACGCCCCGGGAAGGGGAAGGTAAGGCGGGGACAGCCCCGAGTAAGTGACAGGGGCCATCCCCCGCCGCCGCCGCCGGGCTGCTGTCGGGAGGACACCGCGTGTCCTCAGCCCACCGTGAAGGGCACCCACCGCCCCGAGCCAGCTTGCGCGGGGGCTTACCTTCCGCACCCCCCCGAAGCCGTGCTCCGCTGCCACCCTCTCGGCCTCCGCCTGGTCTCCGCCGTGCAGCTCCACCAAGAAATGGTTGGTGTAGACGGCTCCTCGGGCCGGAGCGCCGAGGAAGAAAAAGAGGAGAAGGACGAGAGAGCTCCGCAGCAGCGGCGGCCCCGCCGGCATGGCCCCGCGCTGCGCGCCCGCGGAGGCAGCCCCGCCGCGCCGCGGGGAGGGCGCCGGGCGGGCAAAGCGCCCCAAAAAGCTGAGAGGGGCAAGGGGAAAAAGAAATCAGTTAAAATTTAAAG